>JAOSYY010000007.1:5940841-5958403 GCA_025727935.1 Hebomoia glaucippe
AAATCTATAACAATCATGGCATAATAAAATGATCGTGACTTTCAAGTTTCATTTGAGTAAATGAACTATGATATACAAAACCACGCTTTTGATCATTTTATTACCCTTCCATAAACAATAATATGGGTTCATTTTACAGTCGAATAAACGTCGAGGAAACATATACATCTATTCTCTCTTATTTATAATAAATTGTGTTTCCTTTTATACAGGCGGAGAGTCCGATCACATCTTTCACCTTCACGGATATAGCTTCTATGTGGTTGCCGTACAACAATACAACAGCAGTTTAGACAAAGACCGCGTAATACAAATGAATGAAGAAAGAACATTGTTCCCGTCAAAGAATCTATATAATCCAGTTAGAAAAGATACGATAGTGATACCTAAATTTGGTGTAGTTGCTCTACGCTTCAAAGCTGACAACCCTGGATATTGGATGATGCGAGATGAAAGATCAGCTCATTGGACAAGAGGTCTCGACTTTGTTTTAAAAGTCGGTAACGAGAAAGATTTCGTTCAAGCGCCGTCAGACTTTCCTAAATGCGGTTCTTATGTTGGTCCCGAATACTTTTTAATTTAAACGGATCCTTAAAAGTCTCTATTGTGGTTCCTCCTGTTTTTCGGCTTTAATCCATCTTTTAATTATTAAGATTTCAGATAATTTCATAATTGCACGGTGAAAAAGTTTTCCCAGAGCCGCTTTTGCTATTTCCTTATTCTAAAAGTTCTGATCGCGAGGAACGGGTGTTAGTTAACTAAAAGTATTTTTATAAGCTTTATTTATTAGTTTTGTGATTGTATTGTGAGCTATTATCGGAGCATGAACTCTTATCGCTTTTAAGCATGCTTAAAATGAAACAATAGAGTTTTGCTTATTAAAGTGTTTTTTTTTAACACAATATTAAAGTAGCCAAAATTGGGGTCTAATTTCTATCATTATAAAATACGACGATAATGCTTTAAGCTATATTTTACTGAGCCAAAAGAATAAATTTTATTTTGTGTACCTTCTGAAATCAATTGATCTATACTCAACAATGTCTGATAAGATACTATATCTATGAGCTATTTATATAATTTGAAAATGTTATTATAAAATTATTTTTCTAAATACATTAAAAAATTGATTTAATTTCTGTGATAGTTACTACACCACAACAAGAAACTACGAATGAATGTTTTCACGTATGAATAAAAATAAAAAACGCATGACAATAAGTAATGTACTACTCATTTATTTTGTAAATAAATATAATTATACGATTATGGACATTTTTATTACCACTCTGCGTCTAAGCTCTCTTATTTCGTTTGGTATAAAGTGATAGAAGATTTGTCTTTAGAAACTTAGATAATTTGAATTTTAAAATAGATTTAATCTATTAAATTATTTAATTGGTTATACAAGTCGTTCCAAACAGGAATATAAATGAAGATTTGGGGCTGGCATAGTCGCACAGCGACTAAAGCCCCCACAAATCTAAAAATAATAAAAAAAAATGAATATCTAAACTAAGAAGTTTAGCGTAAAAGTCGCCTCGTTACAGAATGAAAATCATTTCATCGTTAAAATTAATTACAAAAGGAATTATTGCTTACAATACAGACCGTACGTACAAAAATCCCTCATAGGTCAAATTCTACTAGAGAGTATGAACAACGCGAATCGCCTATTTTGCCTCATATAGAAAAGTGTAGTTACGTCAGCAAAACCAATGAAGTAGTACTTGTAACTTTGACTGTGAACAGACTATGTTTAATAATCCACATATGACGAGGAGAACTTATTTTATGGATATGGACTAAGGCAGACGTCATCAGTAATTAAATTACGTGCTATTGTCGTTTTGTGTTGTTCAGAACTTTAGGTATAGGCAGAAACTAAAACGCAAATCAATTGCATTGCGCTAACAGTTTTATATTTACGTTCAGCCTGTACTGCAGGTTTCTCTTCCTTGAACAAAACATATTAAGTCTAACTCCAAAGTAGCTTTAAACAGCTTCACGAGCTATTCAATCCAAGTCTATTTGCAATTGAAAATTATTATCTACATAATAAGCTATTGGGTATGCAAGAAGTGAAAGCTTTGCTGTAACTCAACGTATCAACTATAATAATTGTTATTATAGACAGTCGAGCAGATCGAGATAACATCTAAAGATTTTGCTATTTATTGATAAAATTTGTCTTTGTTTTTGAAGTTCGTGATTATTTAAATCCATGATTTCTATTTGTTTAACAATTTTCCGTTAAGTCAGTTATTTTGCCGGAATTTTTTGCGAAAATAATTTACCGAGTTTATTCCAGACTATCTATGCAAATTCCGAATCTATTTAGTTGTTATATCATAAAAACGTAACAAACATCACCATTTATCTCATCGATAAAATATACTAGATAATTATGAAAACATTTTATGTAAATACAAACGCGATTGTTTCCGGCTATCAAATGAGGTCATATTCAAAACTCTACTTACAACAAATAGTTCAATAAAATAACAGTTCCATAACACGTAGTCTATTGTTGTCAATATACGATAGTAAGTTATTAAAGTCTCAATTTTGTCCAACATTGTATTTTGACTGCTTAGTTAACCGTTCAAAGTTGCTATATAATATGTAAGCTGTAGTTTCAGGTATGACTTTGGTGTCCATAAATTAAATAAGTATTGAAATTGGCTCAGTATTTTCGTAAATAGACGATTATTATACATAAATATAAATAAGAAACATTTTATTATCTTGTTTTAGTAGTTTTAATTTAAATTTCTTTAAAAATTTATACCGGAAGAAAACTTTATGTGGTATTGTATATACTTAAGTATATACTTCTATTATTCCTAATTTGGAGATACTGGTAGAGGTAAAGGACTTTTAATTGTATTTTTTTAACAAGGCCATAAACACAATAACATATGAAAGTAAAATATCTTGTAATTAGAATATGTCTTACAGTTATAGGTTTATACAGCGTTAGTACAATAGATATATTTATAGAATAGGGAAGATCGTTTTTCATTAGCTCAGTTCCGGATGCGTCATTAATCTGAATGACGAAAAACCTTAATGGTTTTCCTCACTTTCCCAAATATAACATATTGTAAGGTTTATAAAAGAAATTATAACGTGGTATCTAAAAATAAATCTTGATGAAAGAAACACCTTTTAACATTAAGAATATATCTATAGTATTTTCTTCATTTTATTATGTCATATAATGAAATAAAAGTTTATTTAATAAATATTAAAATGTACATAACATACATAGTTAAGGAAACGAATTATTAATTCTGAATGTAGTAAGTCATTGCGCAAATCGAGGACAACATATTGTAGTTGAACAACTTCTATTACTGAAAAATGTAAATTTGTGTTATATTTGGACACTGTTTCGAAGTGCTTAATGACTATTGACAGAGACAAATGTAAAAAATATAAATGCCAAGTGAGTGGTATTTTAGTATTTACCATACATAATCGCGTATTCATCTTATTCGAATCGTACACACATAAGAACTCTAGACTGATACGTAAGTAGGTTGAGGTGCATCGCTAAAACGAAACTTGTTTTAAAGTAACACTTTCACTTTTAAATTTCCGATCAATACAATCATACTGTTATAAATGCTTACAAACGCCAAGTGTATGTCAATAGTTAAGCTTGTTGAGAGGTAGAGTTGACGGCGCGTAACTTGGCAAGATTTAAACATTGTGGGGGAAAGAACGCACATGTTCAATGTAACATAAGACATTTAAAAAAACCGACTTCTAATGGTTCTTATCAATTTATATATCGCTATCTTAAAATAAACGTTGGTTTAAGATTTTTAATTTACCAAGTCTCGTCAGTCAGAATAAATATGGTATATTTAACATATGCAGTGCATTAATATAATATAAAAACAAATAAAACTAACTAAGAATACTAGTTTTATAATAAACAAAACCTTCCAAAGTAAACGAGATAATACATTTTTATAAATATTTTGATTATTTATCACGTTTCTTGCAATTCGCTCGGAATAATGAAATAATTAAATTAATGATAACATCGCGATTAGAATACGGTTATTGTAATTTTGATTAAATATAATATCAACTTTTGTTAATAAAAGACAATAGAAAATTAATAAAGTACCACGGCAAAGATACAATGCAATGCTTTGAGTTTTGATCCATATCTTGTAATAATCGTATTGCATATGTTGATATGCAGTTAATGTCATATAATTGCATATGTTTCCGAAAAATTGTTCTATACCTTCTTTTAAAAATTAAGAAAAATATTTAAATAAAACGTTCTTGTTCGTTATTAATCTTGTAGATGATATTTTTATTTTCCTAATTTTTTCTAGTTTACAGGAAACGAAAATACACGGTAAAGCAATAAATAGTGTGGTACTTCCTGAAAACAATGCTGTTAGCTGCAACCTAATCCATCTGGATTCAATTCAAGAATTGCAACATTTTTCTTTTCAGTGATTAAAGAGGCGAACCAATGAATGAAACAACGGACAAATAAATGATCATTGATATACATATATGTATAGTTCATTTCAAATGTCGATGAGTAGATAAATGAGCTGGGTAAATCTTATAAGACATTAATTTTATATAAAAAATTAACAGATACATAATTGTGTAAATTGAAAATTGAAAATTAGACCTATCGTTTAATATACTACACTAGTAATTCAGCACTTCAACAGTTTTTATAGTTGCATTCTATACTGATTTGACTTTAATTGCGTTCGATTGAATATCAATTCTACAATATAATTATATTTTTCTTCAAATTATATTTTGTTATAAAAACTTTTCATGTGTATTCATAACATTTCGGTTATTTAATAATGTTTAAAATCTGGTTTCAGAAATGTTCTGCAAGTAGGTTAAAGGGTATAAAATTGATAAAGTATGGCATTGAACGAAGTAATAGTTGCACTTATATGGGTGGTCCCGGTAGATAAAGCGTTTAACCTCTGGAACTAACGATCTGTCTTTGCAATTTTTTCAGTGAATATAATTAAGTCTAATTACATTATATATAGTTAGTGAAATCGTTAAATGATATCTTCTACTTAACTGCAACTTTTGAATGTAATTCTTTTACATATAAAAGACTTCTAGTCGTCGTTTAATGCTAATTTATTTCCGGGAAATCAGTTTACCTCTTAAGTGCACGTCAAATTATACATTGATAACATATATTATATTTTATTCGGGTTTGTCGGAAAAGGTATCGTAAAATGAAGTTTAGAGAATAGATCTTATAATGCTTTAAGAATTTTGATTAGATGATAATGCGTTTACAGTAATTAATATTACATTACAACTGTTGTGTGACTCGTGCAGGAATTACGATAATTCTTCTGTGGTGTAATAATGATTAGGTTCATATAAATGTGTGCAAATTGTAGACATTATCGGTATTGAATATAATAGATTTAAGATGTCTTAATTTATATACTGTATATAAAAAAAATAATATAGTATATTCCTGTACTCTATCGCAACGTAATCGTGATAATTTCAAATTTATGGAACAAATATCAATACATTAATTTATGTCAAAATCAGCAATATGGCTTTGATTCTAATACTATTTTCACCTATATTTATTTTTTATTTTTTTAATAATTTTAAATTTAAAATATTTATTGTGTTTTACAAAAATATGTCGTAATTTTTCAGTTTTATAAAACTAGTAAAATGTCATAAGTAGTATTCATGAAATAATTAAATCAAACTTAAATATCATATTTAAAATTATACATGAAATAAAACGTATGTAACTTTATATTATATCTTACTGGTAACGTTGGTTAGTAATTTATTCTTAAGTCCCTTCGTGAACGCATTATATTTTGTTAAAAAGTAACGCCCTATTACGTCATAATCATATGAGCCGGTATTGCGCAGTCGCGTCTCAAAATCTCCTAAGTGTGGACAGGTTGCCTTGATTCTGTGAAGGTTTCCAATTATTTTTCTTGATAACATTACTTATTTTGGTATCGTTTATCAATAAGTCATCATGCATGTACTATCATCTAAGATGGTTAGAGACTATTTGTTCCTATACAATGTTTTTCACATAATTTAACCTTTTATAGCTTTTGTTTAGTGACTTTATTTTAATTATATAATGAAACATATTTTATGAAATGTAGTAGGATTCTTAATAATGTATTTATGTTTCAGGTTTTCAGGAAAATTATAAATGAAAATATACTCCAAAAAATTCAGTAAAAATAGCGCTGAGTACACACAGAAAGCTCACAAATGCATGACCTTGAATATTTGGATAATATAACTGTAGAACAGTAAGAAAAAAAAGAGAAAGATGGAGAACTTTACCTACCACCGAAAGAAGGTGAAAATAAAACGAAATTAATGAATGAAAAGGGAAAAGGTAATCAAAAAGCGCTGTGGAAGAAAACACCTAAAACGTACAGGCAGAGGAAAAATAATTTTATACAGTTATTAAATGTAGTAATATTCCAGCTTCTTACTTTGTAAATAATACATGTGAATATTTTGCGCATTTTCTTTACAGTGTTATTAGTGTTTAGTATATTAATTTTCGAATTTCCTTAACATAATAATTAAAAAAAAAACAACATTGTCCACATTAGTAATTGTGGCCCTTCTGCTTGCCATTTGGTGCATTACATTTGGTGCATGGTAGAGTATATGAGACCTCTTATATGTCATACATATGTAGTTTCACGAGCACGAGGGTCACTTCATGATGGGTAAGTCGTTATATTAATATTTTTAAGTATGTTCATCTATTTAAGGTAGACATTCGCAAATTTCTACAATTAAGAGCATTTTAGATCTATGAACGATCTGACCCAGACAGAGGCTTGTGACCCAGACTACATTAATACTTAAAGTGTCCGGAAGTATGAATAACAAATTTATTGGTATATAATAAAAAACATGTTATACCAGAACCTAATAGATTCGTGCAGCATAGTGTGATCGGTGAAATACAGTGTAGACATGGTAGCGCTTTAGTAATAATCAGGTATTATCTAAGTAGCGTTTAAAAGAAAATATTTTTATGGTTTTAAATAACATAAGTTATTTTTGACGTGTCTGTTAATCAATTCTAAATATCAATAGATATTATATTGCATACTTTTTTCGTGAAAAGACCGCATAATTTGTTACACCAATAATTCATTTTCGTTTTGTTTCAAGTCTATGATATTTGAAATGGTGTAATTATTAAATAGATAATTTAATATAGTTATGCTTAATATATAAGTATATATAGGTATGCATCGGCTTTAAGATTAATAGAACATATGTTTGGTGTCGTATGTTTGCATTTCTTATTTTTTATACTTTTGTTTGAAACTTTTCGGAACCTCATGTAAATGTAACCGACAAAAATTTGCGTGTAAATGTTTTCCAAAGGTTGGGTTGTGAATAAATTTCCAAGAACGTGCCTTGTTACCACAATTCATTTTATTCCGTTGTTGTAAATTTTTACAACTCATATTTTTTCAATAATATGCTATTATCATTTCTAAAAATTCTGACATACAAAAAATTAATTTGTTTTTAATTGTAACAATTATAAGCACAAGCTATTAAAAATAATATGGAGAATATTAAAAATACCTTCAAAGTTAGGCTTTAATGATCTCACCATTACAATAGGGCGATTATTTGAATGTTAGAAGGAAGTATGTTTTTATTAAAGTTTGAGAATCGTGGTGAAACTGACTTTTTAATGTACTTTTTTAAATAAAAGATTATTCTCCAATTATACGTTAAGTTTTGGCATTTTTTTACATATCTGGAAGGTAAATTTCACTACAAAACAAAATCTTATACACGTCATGCGGAATCTTCATTTAAATGTTATGGTCTGATATGTCATCTCCGTTCCTGTTTCATAGAGAAGTGCTTTGATCAACTACAAACAACTACATCAAGCTTTGAT
This sequence comes from Hebomoia glaucippe, assembly GCA_025727935.1. NCBI lineage: Eukaryota > Metazoa > Arthropoda > Insecta > Lepidoptera > Pieridae > Hebomoia > Hebomoia glaucippe. The sequence goes on from JAOSYY010000007.1 coordinate 5,948,808, forward strand.
CCTAGACTGACGTCAGTTGTTAGTTCCAGGTGGCATACTATAACACGACCTAAAAATATGACCATCTGAAATTATTATATGTAAATTAAGAAATTATTTACATACATACATACAGTAGGGATCGAGCGACTACCTCTTACTTGATACTATTCTCATAAACTCCTTTTGCTTCAACTGCTCCCATTAATGTCTTTATATTGTTTATTTATCGATAGAAATACATCTAATATATAAAATTATCGTTTCACAATGTTCGTTGCCATACTCCTCCATAACAGCTCGAACGATTCTTATGAAATTTTTTATGTGTATTCAGTATATCTGAGAATCAGCTACTATCTATTTTTTATCCCTCTAAATATTAAGGGTGGACAACCCCTAAATTTACGTTTCTATTTTTTAGACAATGTTTTATTTTTACTGTTTTATGATACAAGATATAAAAATATATACAAACCCAAATTTTCACCCCCAATTTTATATATTTATGTGGCAAAACGACATTTGCTGGATCTGCTAGTAAATCTATATAAATAGCAAATACAATATTTTGTTTAAGTCAAGTAAGCAAGGTTATAATTATTAATAATAATTCTTATTCTTTGATGAATATGGTTAACAGTCGTAACGAGGAAGAGCTGTAAGTATTCTCGGTTATCCAAGAAATACCTTCAAATCAAGGACAATTTAATTCATGTGTAAATTAACTTTCATGTTTAAATAGAAAGTAGGTTATTCCAATATGTGTGAATCAATATGTGCTAATAAATTCAGTTTATTATCGAACATTCTAATTAGAAATCAAATACTGAAGAATTACTATAAGTAGATATTTTTTTTGTTTAGATTAAGCTTTTGTAGTCATGTATTCAGTTCAAAGACCAATTACCAAACTTATAAACTGCACGTTCGACTGCGTTGATAACTACAATGCCGCTGGAGCTATTTTACAGCGGTTTGTCGAACGATTATTCAACGGGATACTTTAAATGATTTTTTATTTCTAAACTGATTATAATGAAACAAACAATAAATGTTAAGTTTACAAAAGTGAAGACTGCATTTAAACCGGTGTAGCCGTTTCCGAGATTAGTGCGAATATAGACACAATAAATAAACAAAAATTCTAAAAATCTTTGTTTTGGGTTTTATTACGTTAAGAAAGTCACCCAATAATAGTTTTTCTCAAATATCTTCAATGTACAGACATCGAACGCTTACATTTTTATTATATTATAGATAGGAGAAGGAGAAGATAATAAAGGTTTATCAAAGATTAATAAAACGTGATCATATCAAGAAAAATGTTTTATAATTCATACCTACTAAACTTCAACCTTTTATGTTTAATTATTGTATTTTATACATAAAATGAAATACAAAGGTTTCATTGCAAGTTGAAATTTTTCTTAAGCAACAAAAGTCAAAATTTTGATAATTTAAGATGCCTTTATGCCTTTTTTAAGCAATATATTTACTTCTAAATCAGTCAGTCTATATGTATTAGTAACAGCAAGTAATTACAAAATATTTTTTGTATATCGGCGCAAAATAATACGCAAGCGCAATTTTAACTGCGATCAAATAGGTAGGTGATTGAGATTTTGATTAGATACGTAAACAGAATCTGGATTGATTGAATAGCGATGTCATGTTCATGTTGATTGCAGAATATTAGATCGCATTATTATTGAAGATAGAAGCATATGGAAAAGATTTACATTTAATGGAAAAGTACTCCTCTCAGGGAGTAAGAAATGTGTTTTTGTATAGCATAAAAAATTTACGAATATTAATAGTTAATATATTTTTGGATAAAATGTATTCTTTTGATATTCTGTTTTTATAAATTTAAACTAAACTATAGCTTCTATAAATTTTTTCATGACTTATTATAGGACAAAAATATTTGAAATTGTTTTATAGCACGGTTTCCACAATTTGAATGTAAGGCCAAGTTAAGGATTAATCGTCTCAAATGGATGAGCTGGTCAACCGAATACGCAATTCCGACATTTGCATCGGTCAAGCTGGTTTAAATTAATAGTGATCACAGACCGAAGGGGTTATTTCATAGATTTAATTGTATGCCACTACAACTTGTCAACGTTATATAGTTTGAAGTGTATAAGATAATAATTGAAAGGCAACAAATGGAATCGTTACACTTTGTAATTGGTTCACATTTCCGTCATGGGGCTAACAACCTTTTTGGTGAAGCGGTATCGATTTTCGTTATAGAGACACAAAACAGGTTCGGTTGAATAACGTGGAAGTTTTTCAAAGGTTGTTTATCCCTTTGAAAAATGATCTTAAGGTATCATGTATGCAGAAAACAATTTATACTTATTAAAAACGGGCTTTAACTGATCTCAAAGACATACTGGTACTGTTTTTTGACTAAAGGAGAAGTTCTATATATTTCAAAACAAAAGACATTTTATTTTATCGGTGCGTTATGTTATTCGAATTAAGTTTTTGAAGTTGATTCAAATAAATAATTATTTTCTTTTTTTTTTAAAATCATAAAATCAATAAAAAACAGTTTATTTTGATGACAAAATAAGTATTGAGTATGTACAGTTTAGATATTTTTTGATCTATTAAATGTAGGGACATTTTCATACCATCTTAGTAAGCAAACTTTACGATATTTCGAAAGCATAAGCTGTAAGGGTCTATAAAACTGATAGTTTCTGTCTTCAGCTCCACGTCTAGGGTCTCAATCGACCCACTTACTCACTTTCCATTACTTAACGTGAAAGCAAATAGACCGTAAAAGTAGACATGCCCAATGCAATTGGAAGATCGATTATTGAGCTCACAGTTTCCGTTTTAAGTAGAAGAAATATCATAAGTATTGAGTATACATTCTCTTTAGACGTCTTACAAAATAGACTCCGACATAAATCTACATTAAAATGTTTTTATTTCAATAGAAAAGAACATCTGTTTAAAAATCTTTTTCTTGTTCATCACGCTTGAGTTACTTTAATTGGAAATATATTTCCCAGTCTTTGAAAGAATCTTCTTTACAGATTATTTCTTGAATTTATAATTCAACTAGCAGTATTTTATTCAGTTTTTTTTATGCGCTGGAAAGGGAAACGAGTATACAGTTCACTTATATTAAGCGATTCCTGTCGCCCATGGACGCCTCCAAGATCAGTAGATCTAGAAGACAGATTACATAATTTTTGATTTTGTGACGTTTTGCTGCCAGCCTTACTTATTTTTAAATCGAGTATTCGGAAATTCATAAACTGAAATCGAAACGTGCTGTACACTAACGATTGCCATATGCTCATATTTTTATTATTATTATAGCTGGCGTGTTGTCTTTATACTCCGCAGTTTATAATGTTGAACATGTATTAATTAATTAACTAGTTTGTTGCGTATATATCTTAATTAGAAATCGATTTTGTCTAAAAGCTAATTATTATTAAATGGTGTAATAATACAATGTTAATAAATATTGGTTTATTATCATCATATGTTCCATAGACACCAAGCAAAAATGAAAATGTAATCTTGGAATTTAAAACTTTCGAATGCGTATAGCACATGAAAGTTTCCCGAAAATTGTACTTAATGATCTAGGAACGTATAGAGATACAAATAACGCCTATACCTCAGACTACAACGTAAGTTCGATACGCTCCTTGAAAATAATATTTACCTCTAATATAACGAAGTCAAAATTGATGAGATATAAAAGGAAATATTTTTATAAATAAAAATGATTTCTGGTGGCTGGTTCTATAATTTCCGCTTGTATAACGTCGTGTGAGCAAATTGTACCTATCTTCGGCAACACTCATGTAATGTGTCAAGATGCTTGTCATAATAATGTATACGAAGAAGGACCCTTCTCACGCAATCTTTTTATTGTTATACAATTTGTATAGAAATATAAGACTTCATTTTTATATTTCCCACGTAAAAATTATATTCATAATAAACGTACACCGATAAACATTGAATTTTCATGACTACTATTTACATTACAAACATGAATTATAACTATTTTAACACTTATAAAGTTCGCAGTCTCTAAATAGGTGTCTGAGAATTGTCGAAATGACATTAAGAAAACAATTTGAAAAGTCTTATAACTAACTACGGTACACTGGAATGATTTTATTCAGTTAAAAAATCATTAAAGGTTAAATTTTGTCATGCAAATCCATTTTAAATTGTCTGAAAAGCCATTTTAGATAACCAACCCTGACAACGAACCTGGCGCGGTTCCAAAACACATTGTTACCTCAGTGTCTTATTTAGATCTCTTATTGATTATCTGGGATAAAAATAAAAGTTTCAGTACTACGAAGCCGTTTAGAATGATTCAGATCTAAGCGGCTGTGTAAATCAGGATTACTAACGTACAACTAGGTTATTTGGTACATAATACTAGTTTCTTATTGACGGATTGTAGACTTATTTTATTCACGTAATACTCAAGATACTATTACAATCAAAATGCACCATTAATAATTATTTTTTTTATTTCGAACAACCAAAAATTCATAAGCTCAAGTCGAAACAAGCACTATTTTAGAACTTTCAAGACCTGTCCTATATAAGGTTGATTTGTTATACGAACGGAATTCATACCTTTCTACTCGTTAATTCTTAAAAATTGCCAAAAATACAAATTGCATGCTTACAAATATAAAAAACACGTTACAACTTGACTGTCGATGATAAATATAAATAAAATGGGAAACTACCTATGACTCTTTAAAAAAAAGCAACAATGTACATGGGATTAGACCAAATGGTAGATGGTTATGTATATGTTACTAATATATAATTAATGATATATATTAGTAACATAAACATAATCATGTACTATTTGATGTTAGGTCATTAATAGCCTTAATTTAAATATTTGGTTATCAAATAGGTTTATAGCCTTTTTCTTTTTCCATACAAAATCGATATTATCTTTTTAAATATTGTGAAGTATACAAACACGTGTAATGTATGGCAGTTCTTATATTCTACATTAAAAATATACAAGTCGTCAGCGCATTGAAAAATTAATATTTCTGTGGGGTTGAAATATTACCTGCCATTAAGTGAGGCTCATCTTCTCGTATAGTGCTGTGGATAATAGTATTATGTATAAAAAATTACGCCTTATAAATATCTTCACGCAAATTATATACGCTGCTTGCTGCATTTACGTATATTATTTTATCAAACTTCAAAATGTCATTAATTTGTTAGTTGTGACGTGAATGTCTACTAATTTACAATTATTAACTTTATGAGTCACGTTCATGTTCGTTATTTGCTAAGAAACTTCCCAATTGACGACTTCTCTGAACTAACTACATCATAATTGTACAAGGCGAAGTTCAGGTAGGACTTATCTAGCAAATTTATGCGTCACATTAATCTGATCCATTATCTAATGGTTAACTAACTATTAATATAATACTGAATATTATAGTTGATTCTTCTGCGTTTTAAAGGACTAACTAACAAATGTTTTCTGTAAGAATTGATTTATAATCTATTTTATGTACGTTATTAATAATTAGTATTAACAATAATATTTTAAGTGAAAATAATTTGTTATGCTTACCCCGATATATGAGGTAAAATGTTTCAGGTTTTACTATATTTAAGATTTTATAATATTAAAGAAATACAGTACAAAACCATGCTTTTTTTCATGTTAAAAGGAACATTTTGTATTATGTAAAAAGTTCTTAACAAAAAAATAGTACGAGAGTTTTTCTTTTAGCAACGTAAATGTAAATTACGAATTTCATTAATTCAAAGCATAGAGTATACTTAGGGGCTTATTAAGCTTTCAACTACTAGAACCGTGTAAAAATCCCTATTTTGTTTAATAATAACTTAATTCCATTATTTGCGTCGTAGTCCGTGGAGACGTACCTCCATAAAATCTAAGTATTACACGGCTTTAGGAAAGTATTCTTTTTATGTTACATTTTAATTATGTTAAATTTTGATACTTAATAAGATGATTTTTGGTGCTATTACGGTTTTATAAAAACGGTGGTAATCCGATAAATTAAAAGATATTCTGTTTTATTACAGAACATAAAAACTGTGAAATTATATTTATATAAAAGATTTACTTGTAAGTGGGTTTTTACGAGAAGAATGTTATATTGATTTTATACACAATGATGGCGCTGTGTACCTACGTTTTTAATTTTTTACATAAAACATATACATTACGTATGCTGTTAAAAGAAACCTTATAAAACAGTAATAAAATATTTTATATAATTTAACTAATAAAATATTAGCTAGAAATGTTGCCCAACAGGTTAATAAGATCGGAAGGTACTAGAGAAAAATGTGATTTATAGTAATCAACTGTAACAAAAATTTATTTATTTTCAGTGTACTTCATGGTTTTTGCATATAAAGAAAAATACAGAAATAATGTAGATTGTTATCCGCTATAAAAGCTGGTAATGTCAACTTCGCATGGAGAACAGCAATACGTATGAAAGTAATTGATTTAACAACGATTTCCTTGGTCAAGTTTTATAAGCATTAAGTTCAAAGAAAATATATATATATACCCACCAGCTATAATTACAGTTTACTTTATCTCAAAATTATTACACTACACTACTACAATGTATATTGTTTAATTTTTCATATGTGTTTTAAATATGATTTTTATAGACCGACAGTTAACTTAATATTTTTTCATAACCCTTGAGGATTCTGCCCTTACCGGAAAACCAGATATTATTAAAAATAACCTACTACGTACCTACGCATTATTTGGTCAGTAGTTCTATTCTACTACTATAAAAGAGACGGAATTTTTGGAATATATGATGATATATTGTCATCTAATTGATTAGAAATTGTTTCAACAGGATCTTTAAGCTTAGAATTAGTCTGTTAGTTTTAACTTTTATATGGAAATATAAACTGCAAATGGTAATGAACGTAAAAATTACGAGTAGTGACTTATTCAAGTATATCGTGGTGGATGGTCATAGCATGTCAAACAATTGCGTATTCATTATTTATTTACACCCCAAAACAACACTATATTTTTATTTCAAAAGCTAATGGTAGAATTTAATTAAGGCACCCGGGGTTTTGTTATGAATTAATAAGTGTTCGGGTCATATCCTATTTCCTGTTCGTCCTTTTCATACCGAAAACGTACAAAATGAATAGAGATCTTCACCCGGATAAACAACCATTTACTGTGGTATTTTTTTATAATTTACATATGTTTATCGAATATTATGTATGTTCTGTAATATAGATCCAGGTAGATCTGATTTCTAAAGTGTTCATTTTGTGCAATGGTTTTGAGTGTCACAAAGGGCGCGAGGACTAAACGAATGAAGGCTTCGTGGGGTGCGAGGGCCGGGGAAGTGCGGGGTGCGCAACAGCCAGACTTGGGCGCGTTACTGCGGCGGGTGAACGCTGCTACTGCTGCTCACATCCCGCGCTCATCACATATTAATATAACGTGAAACCCTATGTGAAAATGCTTCTCGATTAACGACGTACAGCGCTGTTAGGTCCGTTGCGATTTTAAATAACTTCCCGCCATTTTCGATCGGCTATAAGTTCCAAGGACATAGGAGGCACCTCTACATTTTCGTCGATAATTTTAGGTGAGTACATTTTCTTTTGTTGTTACGTTATGTGATTTAAAAGCGGCATAAGGTAAAGCGTCAAGATACTTTCCGTTGAGAGAATTCTGTAGTTAAGCAAGACGATTTTTTTTCATTAATTTTACCATTTTATTTAGTTGCATTTAAATAAAAAGATACGATGCGCGCGCGGAAACGATTACACTTATATGAAATTTATTTTAACAAATAAAGAAATAGTTTATGCTATTTATGATACTAATGCTTTATGATTAATTAGATGCCTTTATTAGGCACTTACGTAGGTAGTACTACTTTTTATATCTGCGGAGTTTTGTTATTGATTTCTTAATTTTGTTATTGCCTTTAGTTCCAGATAAAGCTATGTTAAATTTAAATACCTCTCTAAATTTCAATTCCTTTGTCTTTCTACATCTATATTTTTGAGGCGGTGTCTGAAATACCTAACTATCTGTTAGGTATTTCTTTTTATGGTACGTGTAAGATTAACTATGACCTTTTCTAAGGATACGTTTCCCCAGAGGGTTCTAATTCTGAGCTTATTTGGCTACGTGAATGAGGTTTCCTTCGCAGTGAATGAGCGATTCGATCCCATTAACAGGATACCTATCAGTTGGCCAATTGGAGTTCAATGTTGGAAGTTTCCTAGCACCTTGTCGGAATTCTTATTGGAAATAAACCCCCGAGTTGTGAACGGATAAATTTTATCGAGTATTGGAAATTGGACGAAAATCGTGAAATCCTTCTTTATTTTGCAATAAACCCCGGATTTTTAGCTCGAAGCTTTCATTCTTAATAATCGCGGACCAACGTTCGATGATCTATGTTATAGATCCGAGGTATTGGCAAAAAATTATCATTCATGAGTTGATAATTTATCGCATTTATTAAGAAATTGGGGTCAGATTTCTAGCTAAAATTGGATAGACTTCTAGGTCTGAATTGTTTATGAGCGCTGGTAATTACCAGTTTCAGGTGTATCATCCCCGTTTACGCCTGAGCTTTCAATATATAAAACTACTTTAAAGATTTCTGAATACACAAAATAAAAAATCGACAATGTTTATTAAATAATAAATTATATACCATATTATCATTAAGCTATCAGCGTGTAATATGTCCAACGTCGTCTATACGGACCACGACTTGTCATCTGTTTCATTGAGTTTAGTTTCTGTAACATATTTAATGTTTTTCATTTTTTCAATTTTTTCATTTAGTATGCAAAATCAAATATGTAGCACTGTTTCATTATATTAAAAGCTAAGACAGTGCAAATGGTAAGAGATTCATAGTATGCATAATAGCATTCCGCCGAGACTCAACCGCTGTTGGTGCTCATTAAAACTTTGATGTCCTACACATTGCGTGACACAATATAGCTTTCGAAACGACGTTGTGGAGACAAGGATAATTTATTCGAGATAGTCGTCATATTTTGTTCAAACGAAGTTAATCGCTTTAACTTCTTTTATTACCAGGTCTGAATAGCAGAGGAAGATTAAAAAGGGCCCATTTTCCTTGCAATAATGTTTTGTTAGGCGAAAGTTATTTTTATGTCTTAAAGTTAGGGGTTTTATCGTTCCAATAAAAATATGGTTAGCAAAAATAGTTTTTTTTAACTATGTATGTCCATAATTTATAACTAATGTTTATTATTACAGCTAAGAAATCAATTTTGTTTAAATCCTATTGTATCAACCACAGTACCAACAGTGTGCATTTGAAATACTAATGGGGTACGCTCTTTCTCCAAAATAAGGTCTAAGTATTTATGTTCTAAACTGTAATCTCTAAGGAGGAAACACGGTACACTGTGTTTACCTAAAGTTAACGCAGTTACGCTTTCTACATCTAATTAGTTATCATTTTATAAGAAAGGATGTTAGAAACACTTTTTTGTGTAAAAGCAGGAATTTATGAGCGCTGACATGACACAAAAAATGTTTAGTT
>JAOSYY010000007.1:5962058-5972086 GCA_025727935.1 Hebomoia glaucippe
ATACTTGTAAATTACCTGAATTTTTAAAATCTAAGGTCACAGGTGTTGACTGAAACTGACACTTATTTACACTCGTTTGTTCTTTTATATTCTGTGCATATAAAAGTTCTATGTAAAACTTTATAGGCTTTTATCTGACTTATTTTTATTAGTTGGACTAACCGAGGCTTCAATATTAAACTATGTACTACGATATTAATATTTCACAGCACTCATACTGTAAAGTGTTACTGTTTATTTTATGAAGTCAGTAAATGTTTTGGGAAACATGTTTGTAATGGTAAACATATATGATACTAATGAGTCTTTTAATATATACATAGCGTTACTGATGTCGATGGATAATTAATATTAATAATTTTAATCTCATGCGTATGTATCTTAAACTGAATTTATCTATTTGCTATCTCATAGCTAAACAGGTAAAAAGGTGGTGTAAGCCATGCCTAAAATACTGCAAAGCTATAATTTTATTATTTCGAGTTCCCATATTCTGGTTTTCTATATACAAGCATTCATCATAGGATTTTTGCTCGTACGCTAATAATAGAGGGAAGCGTGAATAATATGAAGTCCAGCGAGGCGTATAAGGGGTAATTTCCCCTGACTACAAAGGAGCGGAACACATTTCCATGATTGGACTGCTGACGTGATTTACTTCTTTATACAGATTGTTGTTTATTGATAAATGTATTTTACTTTTACCTCTGCACGCCGTGACGACAAGGGTCAAGGTATGACAGGGCATATGTCAAAGATATCATTCATAAATCTCGTCACGAAACTAGAATGCGAGAGAGGTTTTTCTTTTAGGGGTTGGATGTGACAACCCGATTAAATGGCTGAGGAATTCAGTGATAGCTTTAAAAGAAAAGTAACTTTAAAAGAAAATCTTTGAAATATTTCAGAATTGAAAAGACGTAAGTAGATAAATTTTATTCTAACGTTATGATGAACGTAAAGCAAATTTAGTTGTTAAGTAAGATTAAATTAGTTTTTAAAGCTTTCAAATGAATTTTTTTATCGCAACGAATATATAATGTATTGCACAGTAATTATGACTATTCGTCTAATAATTAATAATAATAATAATAAACATATACTACTGTAATAGTTACGTACGTAATAACTACTGTAAAAAAGTTAGGGCATATATCGAAATATTTACCTTCAAAGCCTATATATTCAATAAAATAATATTTTTCCATTTGAAAATTTGGTTAGAAATATATTTTCTTATAAATACAGTTGTTTAGAAAACATAGCACGAAATACAACGAAAACATGATTTCTATTTTAATTTTGGTTTGAAGATATTTAAATAGACGTTTGAGCCAAATGGAAGAATAAATGGAGCTGCTTAAGGGAACTCTTCGGGCGCGATCGATCGTTGTCGGTTTATTTTTCTCACGGCAGTTTTCTTAATTTCTTTGTTCCATAATTTAGACCTACCTTTATCTGCGTGGGTTCTACAATAGCGCTAGCAAATAACGTAACTCTCATTATGGAATGTATTAAATAATAAAAGTGTATATATAAAACTTCTCTACAGTATAAACTCATTTTAATCATTACCATACACAAAAATCCTAAAGTAATATTTTATCATAGTCATATTAGGGTGTTTTGTTAACGTAAGTGCATTAAATTGTGTTATTTAAATAAGACTCACGATGAGAACAAATAAAACCAGAAATATAATCATCGTGAAAAAATACTAGAGATATAAATATCACAATGCGATATCATTTATTCAACATGACGGTCGAAGAAGTAGAATATAGCACGTAGATTTGTGGAGTCTGGTCACGAGCGAGGGACTGTCGGTTCTGGTAATCTCGTGGTCTAGAATATAAAAGTTTCTCCTTAACCCGAAAGTTTATCGCACATTGTCAGACATGTTTTATTCTGGAAAACTTGCAATTATTCCCAATGTAATATAAAGTTAAATAACGTGAACTGCAGTTGATACTAGTAACAGTGAACATCAATAACAATATCAAAAATATATATCTATAAATGTTTTAAGTGATAATTACGCAAAACACAAAATCTGAAAAAAGTATATGATACAAGAAAATTTCATTCCAAATCATACATGATCGAATTTATAATTCCAAGCGAAGTTGTTATAAAGCTGTTTGTGACGCAATACTATTGTGTAAACTTTGATTATTCAAGTAAAATGCAGGCGACAGGTTTCCCTTAGCGCATGATTTAAATTGTTCTTAGGTAGGTACGTGTTGTGGCTTGTATTGCGCATACTGCACTATTATGTGCCTTTAATAAAATTCATTTCCTTTCAACATGCGGTTTTGTTATGGAATTCAGGCCACGTTAATATAAAACCGACGAATAAACTGGACGTGAATAGGTTTACCGCAAACTATTTCTTTTTGTTTAAACCCTGATATAAAAATTATAAGTCTTAAAGTCCTTGATATGATGTAAGTTTTTCCGCGTTAAGAAAATTTTGATTGTTTATCTGTAGTGAAGAATGGAATGTGTGTGCATTGTTTGTAGCTACGCTATACTATTATTGTGCCTGTTTGTAATATTAAAATAGAATGATAACAATTTTATGAAAATTTTCATTCAGATAGATATCTGTCTGAATGCTTGTCCCGGCTAATATTTAAAACTATTGGACCGATTTTAACGGGAGTTTAATGGCATATTTATACCTTTTGAAAATTCGTATTGGTGTTTTTTTTTTGATATTATATAAAACATATATATAAAGCTAATTAGGTGCAACTGAGGCGCCACTACTGTCCGATCTTTACGTTTCTGAACTGGAACTTATATCTAAGTCGATTTAGGGCATTTATCGCGGAAATATTACAAATACCATGCATCCGAAGTTCTACTATAACGAAAAATTGTGAAAAATGAGAAAACAAAGCGTTTCTCTTGGATTCATTCGTGTACTAAATTATCTGTAATCTGCGAAACGTTCCTTGCAGTGAAGGATAGTGTTCGAAGAAGGTTTCCTATTTTCCAGACAGATTGAAATTTACAACGACACCGGGAGCTTCGAAAATGCGATTTCAACTTTTCAAGGAGGTATTTCTTCTAGGTGAACTTTCTATTTATATTTCTATACATTTCGTACATTATTTCCAGTTTCCATAACTGTAATTCTGGATTTTTCATGATTGTATTGACATTAGTGCTACAATCAGGCCAAGGGACAAATTTAAAACTAATTTATTTAGTATGATGGATTGTTTGAATTTTCTAGATTGTATAGGAAATCAAATTACTGCAAAACGCTAGGTACTTTTAAAGAACTATCATTTTAATTTCATTATTTATTAGTGAGTATTTTTTAATGTTCCATTTATTTATTATTATCATATTAGCTCCCCTTACGAAGAATGTATTTTGATGGAAAATCTCTTTTATTGAAGGTATAAAATGAAAGGGAAAATATAAAATGGAAACCTTGACATACTCTTTAATTAAAACTATAATTTCATGTTACCAACTTCATTTAATGGTAGGGTGGATTGAGAGTTCTTGTTCCATCTACTCAGTTCAAATTGAAAAATGAACATGAAAGATTTTCTAAATATTCGTCGGAGCTAGTTACTTTGCATGTAGTTTAATTTTCCAGCTTTTTCCTCATCGATGTTAATGGAACTTCCAATTTTTCAAATTTTTAGGTATTGTGTAATAGTGTTTATTTTTATTTTTATGACATGTATAGACAGGTAATCGGTGAGCTGGGCTCATTTGATAAGGTAACTTCATTTTACTTTCTAAAGTACTTTTAGGAAAATTTAGCAGTATAGAACTGATGAAGTAAATGAACGTACTGTTAAATGCATTGGTTTTGGCACTAAAATTAGAATTGTTTAGAAGTGGTGTTTCAGTAGACAAAATGGAGGTTCATTAAAGTTAGCTGTACCTGTAAGTTCAGTTACAGTTCAGCTGTTACTAAGTGTTCGCAGAGTACAAGGTTAGAAATTTAAACGTTGATGGCTCTGTAGCCAAGTTGTTGTGTAAAGTAACCGCGATGCTAGAGCACCGTGTTTGAGGCCCGGTTGGAACACAGTTGTATTTTAAAATATGTAATTTGTGTTGAGCTTTGAGTGCGGGCTGCCTGTGGCCGAACGAGTGTCAAAAACGCAGGCATTTCGAGTATTAAATGTGGTGGGAGGAACTCGTAATAGTTTATAAGTTCCGACCGGGGCACGTACCACTATACATAGATGGAAAAGTCGTGAAGTGCTATGCGCGTTTCGATTTCAGCCTATGAATTTCCGAATACTCGAAATAAAAATAAAATCCGGCCATAAGGTTGGCAACGTGTCTTCTAGATCTACTGATCTTGGAGGTATTCATGGGCGATAGGATTCACTTAATATAAGTGAACTGTATGCTCTTTTGCCTTACTATCGCATAAAAAAAACATTTACCTAAGCCAGTTAACATTGGATATCATGAGAGGAATATTTGGTTTTAGAACCCGAATCCCATAAACATTAAACACGGTGTTCAATTACAATTTCACAAACAACTGAAACGTCAGACCGATTGCCTACGGCTTGTTCACTGTATAAACTTCAATCTTCTTGTGGGGCTTCAACGTTAACTCAAACGTTTCTCTTGATAAGCTTTCGGTCATTTCTCTTTGTAATAGGTATCTTAATCACTCATAAATTAAGGTTTAACTGTATTTTTCTATTAAGAATATCGACGCACAATAATAAAAGTCGAAAAATTTTCTTATATTAAATTACACAAATTGTTAGTGGTAAACAGTTTTCTACAGAACGATAAAATACTGCAGGCACAGATTTATGGGCATCAATGTTAAAAAAAACAGTCTGAGCTCACTGCTAATATATTCTTGTTATAGGTATTGTCAGTATCATGCTAACACGTTTATTAATAACGTTGGCCCTAGTCGTGGTCATAGGCCATCCCGGTGGGCCATTGTTCTAGCCAAAAGCCTAGTTATCAAACCACTCGCTCAAACCATTTGATTAGTTGTAAGAGTCACTAGGGCTAACAAGTATCGTGTCCTTCTGAAAATTAAGTGAATACTTTAGAAGTGACATGTACAAAGTATGTACACTGTATTCCGGTGAACTAATTTTCCATGACTGTTATTGGGGCACGGAACAAACTCATTATTGTGCCCGTTTTATTGTAATTTTTATTTAGATGTTTGAGGATAAGCGGCCACCTGTGCTTTGTCGAACTGAGAAAAGTTTTAAATGTTCAAAACTCAATGTCGAAATAAATTATATCTTTAAATATATCATTTATGTTTAGTCGTGTCCCTGTTTGCTATATCCCAATCAATTCTTGTTTACCTGATGAAAGATTCAATCGGCAGGTGGAGGATATTCAGTACAGACGAGTTAATTGAACGGTGCGTCATTTGATTTTATTGGGGTGAATGTCAAAGGGGCGAGGCTGGTTTAGTGGATAAGATTTGGGTCAAAGGGTTGCTATGGTATCGCATACTGAAATAAGAGGCGTCTAAAATTGGATAGGGCGATCTTATTGACGATCTCCGAGAGTTCTATTCCCAGGTGTTTTGGACTTGAGAGTGTTCTTTCCTAAATAATTTTATGACAAACTAGCGGACTCGACAGACATTGTCCTGTACACACGTCTTAAACACAAATATTTTAAAGGTTTTTGGAAATCTTAACGGTTCTCAAACCTACTTGAACACACACATTTTTGATTAAAATCACTCCACGATGTAGGAGAAGTTTAATTAAAAATGATATGAATATATTTTTCATATCGAAGTGAACGTTAATAAAAAAAAAATATGGCATATGATTTTAATGAAATTAGTTTATTGGTTTTAGAGGGACTAGATAGTATGTATTTAGACTACAAAAGGTAAAAACTGTTCTGACATTACTTATTAAATTCCGTAAGCAATAAAGTTATTTACTTTATAAATAAATATTTCCCATTTCGTGTCGCCGATCATACAATATTTTAATACTAAACAGTAATATTATTTTAAAATCAACCTATTGACTTGTATATATATTAACATAAGCAAATTACAATTTAATAAATTATAGTTACTAATTATTAAATGAATTCAGTAAATTATATTTTAAATCACTTTATTGCTGTATTTGATTGTTACATTTTCACGGTGATAAATACTGAAAACTATATCTGGTGTGGGAAAAATGTGAAGAATGGAACTGCGGAAACAGAGCCGCGGGCAAAAACTTGAGATTTATTTTATATGTGTTCCTAAGGGAAATATATACACTTAAAAGCGGAAGTAGTTACATATTTATCCAATGATAAAACTGAAATTGCTTTTATAGACAAAAGTTTGTTCAACAAATTACAAGTATCTATATACCTGTTTAAAATCTTGTATTTAAAAAACATCAGGAACACGTTTCATCTTCTCTATGAAAACTGTCAGTTCTTGTTTTACTACTTAATATTTGAATACTATTTTATTTTTAAATGTTATAAGATAATCGTAGCAACGTTATTATAAAAGGTAGTTTGTATGTATGTATAGTTGTAGTTTGTTTCTTAGTTGTAAAATTCTCCCGAACATTGTAAGATAAAGTATGGAAACTTGTTTGGTATACTCGCAGTTAGTTCAAAAAACATTGTCTACCTGTGAAACACTGTCAAAAATTCATATAATTTTGAAAGCTATTCATCATTCTACGTTCTTATTACACGAGGGTTGTTACTACAACTTAGGCCAGAACAAAGCTACTGGAAAAAAGTACTCTAGTCAAATGCTTGCACATTATAAATAGTGTACAAGAATGTGTTCCTTTCATTCTTCATTGAATGAGCTCACAAAGGTGTCCCTCAACGTAAGCAGTTATGGAAATGTTTCAAATGTCACTTGCTAAGTTTGGGCTTGTGCCTGTAAGTGAGTTGATTTTGTAAATAAATAAATAAACTTGTCTACGAATGTGTGCTCAAAATTGAACCTGCAAAAATCCACTTTCGTGTCTCTCTAATAGTGTCGATCCATATATTCCATTAATTGTTATTTATTTTTGTTCTGTCCATGATTACTCTTATATTTTCATGACTTCACTATAATTTAGAGAGTAACATCTCACAAAACCCTAGAAAATACATCTATCTATTTCATTAATATGGAAACTTGGTTTTTCGTTAAAAATTGTATCTATATGCAGATTTTTCTCATTTTATATTTTAATTTGTTTCTGAAACTACGCTTGTAGATTTAAAGTCATGTAATATTGTTAAATATACCGTTTAATTTTATCCTCATTTGTACTGTATTCATATAATAACAACATATCATAACTGAAATTTACTTATCTTAAAGATATATATTTAGTATCGACAAGGGAATAGTACCTAAGCTTACCAAAAACTTTGAGTCTCTACGAAACATTGGAAAAGCATTACATAAAAACATTTACAAAGTAAAAGAAAAACACGTTCCTTTTTATTTTCAAATGAAAAGTTGAAAATATTGTCCGACATAATACTGAAACCACAGTTAAAAATTCGTTATATATTCCCGCTAAGGGAATGATGGGATGCAACGAAGCGGCAAGCAACAGTGGATGGAGTCTTGTCAGCATCCAATTTGCTTCCTGACAGACACACCCCACAATTTTTACTGTACTGATTTCCCTAAATGCATGTAAAAAGATCTTTTATTTTCCTTGCCGTGTCTTTTATAACCGTGATTTTATTATTTATAGCCTGTACATAGGTACAGTTATTTATTCTACCAAAGTGAAAATTAAAATGAGGGGCGAAGTTCTTAAAGTCAACAATGAGTAAATACTTTATACGGCTTAG
Organism: Hebomoia glaucippe; assembly: GCA_025727935.1. Classification (NCBI taxonomy): domain Eukaryota; kingdom Metazoa; phylum Arthropoda; class Insecta; order Lepidoptera; family Pieridae; genus Hebomoia; species Hebomoia glaucippe. The sequence continues at coordinate 5,969,868 of JAOSYY010000007.1, forward strand.
CTTTTAATCCTCATTTCATAATGCTATTTTCCCTTATTTTTTTTTTCATATTTACATTTAAGACATTATTTATCAGATACATATTATTAAAATTTCCATTTCAACAAACACGTATTTCTATTTCTGTTTATTAAAATGCAATGTTCTTCATAATTTCCATAATTTTCTGACCGATATGACAAAAATCTTTGGTAGTTTCGTTGTTAAATCGTAGTAAGTAAAAACATAAATCAAAGAACTCTTGAAAGTAAGTCCCTTGTGGGGCATTAATCGTTGTCACTCTGACACTGTTAATCCGGCTTTTGTCTTAAATCTCATCCGCTGACAAATTATCAGAAATAAAAGTTTTCGAAAGAAGTTTAATAAGATCAAGATAGAATTTTGAAGTGCATTGTGTATATAAAGCAAATGTAGTTACGTAATTGAACTGTATAAAATGGCTACTTTATCTTTCTTAGATTACTTCACTATATATTTTATGTTTCTTTAAAATAAGAAGGAAGAATCTAGAGTTTATCATCACAGCTTAAGAAATACATATAAATTAAACAAGCCGATGTAAGCGGTACATCTCCAGTAGGAAAATTAGAATAAATTAGAAAGTAAAATAAGTGGATTGTTTTTATTAGAATATCGACAAGCGACATGACTGAAAAACATAGATATTTTAATATGAGTCAGACAACTATCTATAATTTAGAATTAATTAATTATTTCCTAATATTAATTAATTAGTGTTGCCAGTTTATAAAATTTTTTAGAACAATAAAACGAATATTATTTGTAGAAATTCTTATTATTTTCAAGCAATAAGAATTATCTGAAGCTATAGTTGTAAGTAAAAGCTTGTATAATAGCATTGCTTTGAGAACAATAACATCAATTATTCATAGAGCAAAATTTATGGATACATTAAAAAGTTTCAGGTTGCAGAATGTTTATGGCTGTTTTTATTTATCATCTGCTCTAGGTACAGTAAAATATATTCTCTATAAAATATTATAGGTATATTTCAAATAATAATTATCAAAGATTTTAACTACAATTTACGTTGTGGCCATGTTAATTATTGCACATTCTGAGTAGATATTATTTAATAGCGTAGCGGTTTACGTAACAGAAATTTTAGTGAAATTCCAAAATGTTGGGTGTTCAATGGAAAAGTCCATACACCGATGCTATGATGAAACTCGCTATTTCCACTAATCAAAACTTTACAATCGATTCGCTTTGTGGACGTCAAACTTTTGCTCCATTCTAACCAGTTGCTGTAGATTTACCTCTAGCCTGAAAGACAAACGTTATTAAACTTTTCTAATATTTTTAAGTGTATAGAACAATGTGTTTTAACAATGACATCTAATATATTATTATCGGCCAGTGTCAATATTAAAAATCCAGTTATTCGTTGCTAACGTTGAGAATGCATAGACATAAAAAGTTAAACATTATTATAAGGACACATCGTTAAGAATAAATGAAGCTCATTTGGTAATAAGTGATATAATACTTAAATTATGGGCTTCCGACATATTTTACTGAAGTCGAAAAACTCTTTTTTATCTTATAAACGAAGTTCATAGCCCGGAAGAATTTCTAACTTCTTCGATCGATTCCATTCTCGAAAATTATTTGACGTACCTACTTTACTACTGCTACTAATACTACTTTAAGATTAAATACCAGGGAAATCAAATTCGTAACTCTTCAGTGTAGCATATTAAAATTCCCCTTTCCTGCAATATTGAAAGATTTTTAATTTTATTAAAGATGAATTCCTCGACATGCGATTAAGGGACGTTGAAGGACTACTCTAACTTGTCTTTTTTCCGATGCTAAAGATATATTTTAAACTTTGATTAGACTATCTAAGTAAAGTGATGTTTAATTTACATTTGATATTAGACGGTAGGAGTTTATGGAAATTAATAGATTTTCTAAATCTAAAATAATATTGAAAAATCTAATAACAATAAAATCACACAGTTGTTAGTAAACAGTTGAACACTATTTGAGTGTATTTTCTTATTTTCTATATATAAATTAATTTTAGTTATGAAACACTGCATACTTTTTAAATTGATCAATTAATGCAGCTGCGATACTATTGATTACGAATCTTTTTAAAAATATTGTCTACTTCACACACCTTTTAATAATATACCAATTTAATACAAGCAGTAATAATTCCACTTACTTCAATACAATTATGTAAACAC
>JAOSYY010000007.1:5987298-6000445 GCA_025727935.1 Hebomoia glaucippe
GTATAATCCAATTAATCTCATTTTATGCGCCAAAGCGACTTTCATTGGAAAGTTAATGTCAAGAGCAATCTCCCGAGTTTTCATCTCGAAGCATTTTATGTTTTTTATTATAGACGAAGTGAAGCGTTCAGCACGCGAAGTGAATGTTTAACACTTGCTCGAGGATACAGTGAAAATATCGTAGCACTAATTAAAACTTCAGCGGCTACATCAAAATTAATAACGTTAGACCTTTCACGGTCCCCGGGGAATGAAGATGAAACGTAAGTTTTTGTTAGTAGACTCGTAACACGGAAATTTCGCTGCTATTTCATTAAATACAATTTTTACGATACGAATAAAAGCTTTTGCACGTAGAGATTGTTTGAGTTTATTTTGGTTGTTTTCCTTTGTTGTTATACAGATTTAATTATACGTAATCAGTAACTCAGGACTGTGAGAATATTGAGGGAGTGTTTCATATGAAAAATTACTTTTATTATGCTAACGATAAGAGGCGACACATAAGAACAGATGTAAAAAAAAAATATGATGAAAACTTTTGTTTCTGAAATTTTAATTTTCTTAAGATTTAAAACAAATGTTTAGGATATTTTACTAAAACGATTTCAAATATATGTTTGGCTCAGTCTGCTTCATTTCATAAACAGAATCTGATAAATAAGTAGTACTTTAAATATGGATGTCATAGAAGGAGTCATAAATGCTTATTTCAATCAAATTTGCTATGCATAATGTTGTATTTAAAAAAAAACTGGAGAAACATAACTATTCTGTATAAGCATGTTTTCTATCAAGAGTTATTTTTAAACCCGATTCTACGATACACTTTATTATTCCTTGTTTCATTGTCGGGTTGTTATGAATGTTTGTTTTTTATATGTTATTATTGTAATAGGTTTGTAGTTTCCTTTCTTTGTACGTTTTCCGGATCAAAAGAAATAATATTTGAATAGTTTGATGATACTTAATAATAACGAAATTATATTACAACAAAATATGTTGGTCCAATAGAGCCAGAATTTAGATTTCATTTAATTTAACAAAGTACATTATAAGCATTGATTTCATCATTGATCTAAGCAACTAATATTGACAAAGAAGTATTCATTTGTGTCTGTGTGGGTAGACGACAAGCTATATTTTTTAAAGGAAACCATAAAATAGTGGACATTATATCTAAAATGATTAATTTTTGTAGTTATGATCTGTATGCCATTGACCAGTTACAATAATTCTCGATACGTTTCCACAGCGAACCGCATTTTTCAGTAAAACAACTGAAGAATTGTAAAGTTAGACCCGAAGCGTTCCCTTCCGTGCCTACATTTCATTTGCAATTCCAACTCGATTCTACTCGGCTGAGACAAGAGTTACAACAAAACGATCTAGTTTATATTTGTTCTTGCAATGTGGATGCTTCTCTGCAGTAGGATTTACTTGGACTTTTAGATAATATTTTTCGACATTACTTTTATATCAATACTGCGAGTAGTCTATTCAAATTGGCCTTTATATGAAATCCTATCACTACTTTCAAAGGCCTTCAAAATTCATTGTTTAACGAATACGATTATAAAATTACTATCACGACATCTTGTCTGCCTCGGTTGAATGAAGAGTGTTTGTTACACGACACGAGAAAACCGACGTAAATATTCAACATAAATGAAGACAGCGTTTTACGCGGAGTGATTTAGATATATTTTTAATAAATTTTTCCATATAATATTTAGAATCTTTTGTGATAAAAACTGCATATTCGAATTACGTTATATTGTAACATATATATTAGTACACTTGGTGTACTTATAATTGCGTTTTTGATAGGCCTAACAGTTCACCGTATTGGTAAATAGCCGATGGCTATCGACAAAGCAATTAGGTGAATGAACAGCTTAAGTGATTTCATACTAGGTTGCACATGGACAATTTATCGATGAAACTTATACACTACTAGCAATGCCCCGTAGTTACACCCACTGTTTATGTATGTAGGTATAGTATTACATAATATTTTGTGGTGTGATAGAAACGTAAGAGTCAATTTTAAGTACTTGACGGTTATGATGACCACTATACTGTATTTTGTTTATAATTTTATGGGTTTTAATTTAACAATTAAGGAGAGTTGTGTGTAGAGTGGTGATTTTTTTTGTAACATGCCCCTTGTATTTCTACTTTTCGTAAAATGAAAAAAATAAGCTTAATAAGTCGCTAAATATATTTTGCTCGAGATTTTACTTTAAATTTATAACTAAGTATACTCGTAAGAAAATCTTATAAAGACTAAGTGTAGATTCAAAATGAATACTGTGTCAAAGTCGTAGATTGTTACCATAAGTGACGACAAAATGGGTGTGATCTCATAAATGCCGTTACTTCACCGTAATAAAACCTACAAAGGTTTGTATATATACTTAGTTGATAGAATAAATTTTCGTATAGTATTCTTATTACGAGAATTTCTCAATATCTCGTTATATATAGTTTTGATAAATATACGTAGTGAAAAAAAATTAATACATAAATGATATTTAAAAAAACGTCACCTAGCTCTTGCTAGTGACTCTTTAGCTAGGAATAAAAATATATTCAGAGAATTTCCACTTATTGGCGTGAATGTTCCTTTTATTCGTATGAGAATCCGCGAAAACTGTTTAGATATATATATATATATGTGTGTGTGTGTGTGTAAGAATAGGAAACGAGTATCGGTTCTACATATATGTATACTATATTGAATATATGTTTCCTTGAGTACTGTGGCTTATAACACGACGGTGCATTATAATTTTTACGTGCTCGTACTCACGACAGTAATTCCTTTTCTATTTTTATGACGATAACTAAGAGAATGAGAAATACCTTATACAAGTAGTTATTAATTAAAAATATATTTTACAAAAAGACTTGTCAAAGCTTTAGAAACGAAGTTACAGAACAAGTTGATGGAAAAAGCTTCTCAGTAGAAGGTTAAGACAGCTACGTTAAACGATAAAATAAGAAAGTTGCGTGTTAAGTCGAATTTCGCTTAATTACAGTTTTAAAAGTAGCATAAAAATAGGGCAAGGAGCGCAGACGCCCCATTAGTACAATTCCCAGAAAGGGCACTTCACATGTAACTCGGGGTTTAGCGATGTTCAAGTTACGTTAGCTTTGAGCTATCTTTGTACAGACCACTCTCAACTTCACTATAGTGTTATTAAATTTTCTTTTAAAGTACATGCGACGTCGCAAAATGTAATATAGGGTGGTCTTAACTTGAAACTTTATTTGCTCATATAAACTTGATTTTCTGTAACATTTTAGAATTTAGCAAAAGGAGAAAATAGAAAGTATAGTGCAACTCTTGTAAAATGGTGTATTAATAGAAGGATGTTGTGTGTGTTTATTGTTAATTAAGTAATTTTCAAAACATAAACATCAAGTATCTGATTTTATAACTATAACTTTATAACTAATCTACTTTGCACTGTCGACATAGGTATGCCCAAATATATCCAGAATATTCTATTTTCACCAACTTATCCTAAGCGGTGCCTCAATACCACGAAATAGTCGTTCTTCCGTGTGATTTAAGTTGCGAGCAATAATTAATAAAATAAATCTTATTTATACTACATAAAATCTATTATCACGAAATACTTAACCGTAAATATAGCGTGTACCACATAAGGGCGAGAAAGATAGCAATCTACGATTGTATATTTGGCTAACTGGAGCCACCTCGAGGGATTATCACGTGACCCGTGGCATGACGCGACCGCCTGCCGTATCACGTACAGGCGATCGATAGGACGTTCCTCCACCTCTAAAATTATCCAATACAACTTTGTAGCTTCGTACCCGCTAAGGCTTTTGAGCCGTATTTAATTGTACCTCAGCTTTATATCTCGACTGCACAAACGGTTCTTCTATTTTGATTATAATAATTAAAGGTTGCTAGTTTGTTGTACTAGTTGCAAAGTGGGAACGATAAAGTATTTCCAAGAATATTGATCGTGAGTTTTTTGTATTCATTTCTGTAAAAAGTAGATTGTGTTTTTAAAAATATTTGTTTTATTTAAAGTCGAATTTATGAATAAATTTCAAAAGTATACTTTAATGATCGTTATAACACATGGATATTCTCAAAACACGTATTAAAACATTCGTTCGTATGAAATTTTATCAAAACTGATTTTGATTTACATATGAAATTAAACCAGGCCAGAAAACTGAAATAAAATAAACATGACACTATTCATGATTCTCGCACCCAATTGGAAAAGCAATATGTAGTATGAGTAAAGTATGTGAAAAAGTCGTTATATAAATAAATGTGTCATGTCTAATTAGTCATATAAATAAGCATTACTCCACGCCTCCACCCGCATGGGTTTTGAGTTCTCATTTTTCTGCGAAAAATGTACTGGACATTAAACAGCAGACATTTAAAAAGAAATAAATTTATTAGTGGGGTTATTAGCTATTCTCATTCAGTATTATGATGAGTTCAGCGACTCTCTGTGACCGGGCTTGGAGCACTTTAAGCGATCGTCACACGTTAGCACAATACCGTCCGAACGGAGATGAACTATCAATTGATAATGGACTTACGAGGGGCCGCAGTACCTCGGTGATCTGCGTAGGAGTGTACCGATAAACCGTAACAATATTAAATACATCATTCGTAAAAATATCTAACTAAATTTATTTTTATTCATCTATGACAGTATAAGCTTTGTGATGTTTAATTATTTTATTCGAAGATATATTTTAGAAGTTCAGTGAGTTAAAGTATCGGATTGAACAATAAACTATTTCCATAAGGATTTGATTGATGTGGTCAGGTAATAATGTCGAATAAGATAAAAACTATTTTTAGCTAGATATACCTAAAATGTTTGCTTATGTTTGTGAAGAATAATTCTATTTATTTTATTTTTAAGTTAATAATAGGTAAATGTTAATGATACTGAATGGTAAATAAAGAATAATTGTTAATTTTATTACTTTATTATAAAATATATATGTTGTGCCTATGACGTAATTTATCATATTACTGCTGTATCGGCCATGACACTTCGGTAATACTTATCAGAAAGATGTTTCTGTCATTAATAACATCATTACAACTTTTTAAATTTATTTTAATAATCAGTTTTACGTAAGGAGCGCGGTAATAATATAGCTATTCTAACATTTCTTTTTGTATAATAAAGGGGGATATAATTAGATCATTGATTAAACTTTGGTGTAAGTAATATGTATAAAATATGTTATTGGCATTAATCATTATTAAAATTAGTTAAATAGCACCACAGTGTCAAGAAATCTGTTATTGATTAGACTAATCTTCCAAAGTATGATCTGTTTGATAGATTAATATGTACACATATACTGAAATTTAATAAAGCAACAAATGTACAGCTTTATAAAGAAAACACCTACTATGTAAACCCCTTCTATATGATCGTAATAAAGGTTTATAACCTTGACAGTAAATTACTTGAATAAATCGAGTGAGTATATTCGGAGTCAGTCGTTGTTGAAATGTATGGGGGAGACATAATCATAAAAGCTTTTTAGCTTTCAAAGCCTTACCAAAGATCTAATATGAATCTCTCCTCCCAAATGGAAAATTAACCTATACAAAACCTCCGTTTTTCATAGCGTTGATAAACTCAATTTTTGATAAAATAGCAGACTGTGTTGGAATGAGTTAAAATATTCTTTAAAGGAAAGTTTTAATTTCTTTAACTATTTTCAGACGAACTTCAAACAACACGCTATAATCACTGTTTTAAATCTTGTTTTTTATTGAGTTTCAAGATTGATAAGTAGGTACTTAGGCAGCACTGGTTTTTATTATGATTTAAAAAAATATATGTAAAATATTGGTCTTATAGGGCGACTAGGACAAACAATGAGATTAGAAAATAACATCTGCTAAGAAATTTTAATGAGCTCATTGTTTTAGGGTGGGAGGACTATCTCAACTAACATGACCTAGTGCCCCATGATTGTGGCGCACCCCTCACGCCGAACGCGCTCGCCAACCTGACACGCACACAATCACGTAAGTACGCAAATTACGCTTGTGTTTCCCGTAGGGTTATCATCAACCATAAGATTTATGCCATCTATACATATATATACATATCGTCTAAATTTGATAGTGCCACATAACCACATGTTTCATTCTACCATCTTCATATTAATCTATACTATTAAATAAGCGAAATCATATAGTTAAAATTTACTGATTGAACTATCTGTAAGACAATTGTTTTCTTAAACAATTCTACGGAAAAAATCATTTTTGTGATATTGAATGTAAGCAGCGATATGTAAATAAAATTGAAGTGTTTGTTAGCAATATTGCTAACTAGCTATTGACGGCTATTTTTGGCTTACCCTTTTACAAAACAAAGTTTTCCCATCGCATACGTATAAAAATAATATTCATACGTACGAGTAACTGAGGAATTATTTAACAAGTGATTACCAAAAATACGTAATTTCTTAGAAGTTTCGTAACAACTCCTTGGAATTCAACATTGGAAATTTTTTATAAAAAGTTGAAGAGTCACATAGCCATCTTAAATTATTATATTTCAAAAGATTGAATTTTTCAATGTTGAATAGAGTTTTTGAAGTTTTTTATCTTACAGAATTTTTTCAAGAAGTTAGCAACCCCTATGTTTCTGTAATTTATCGGTATCGTTACGTACCATGCTTTTAGGTACATTTATGGAATATAAACTATGCGAAGGGTGGCTAATTTACATAGATGATGTAAAGTTACACTTTATACTTTAGGGAATGTAATCCTCGTATGAAGAGTCCCTTAAGTATACTTAATTCTATTCGAAGATATTAATATTTATAAAATAATGTTGAAAAGTCACTTAGTAGAACATGGTTCATATAACCTTTAATTATTGTATAGTATCTGTATTTAATCGAAAGTAAAAATATCGTATCAATTCAGTTTATTAAGCGTCTGTATACAGAGCCTTGAGAATAATATATTTTATAGTAGGACTTAAAGATAAAATAAAATGATGGAAAGGCCTTGAGACGAGACCTTGTAGTGTAGAATCGCGATTTATATCTGACCTTTGTATCAAAAGGGTCTAAGACTAGTATTATGTAAATTTTCGGTTTACGGTTAGCGTTGGAAAACATTCAGTAGAACTTATGTATGGAGTAAATAGCCATTATATTCCTTAGAGAGAGTTGGTTGTAGTATATTCGCTTGTGTTGTGAATGCTCTGGTTAATGTTGAGAATTAGTTATTCACGCTAGTTTTGATTATATACATGGATAAAGTTACTTCACATTGGAAGTACTTACTGTTTATAGTTATTTTAATGTCTTTAAGAACCTAAGTATGCAACAAAATTTATAATAAGGCTGTTATTTAGCCTTTTAATTTCATTGGTTCAACAATATAATAGTTGCATCTGAGTTTGTAAGGTTTTAAAATTACTCTTCATATTTTTTAATTGTATTATTTTCAGAAAGATAACAGTTTAGTAAAAATGTAAGTAAATAATGTAAAATACACAAATTAATATACCTACTTGTACATTATCAATGTGACTCTTAAGGAATAAGGAGTATTCATTTATTTTAATAATTGTTTTTGAAAAATGATATTACCCATAAATTTTGGCATACGGTATAAATGTAAGAAAGAATGATAAGTCAATAGAATACTTTTTTCGTATTTAAAAATTAAAATGCGGAGCGCGTTTCCTCTTGTCTCTCAGCGCAATTCAATTTCACCTAATATGGATTTATGCGTCAAAATAATGTTATGGAATACCCGGGTTGGGTTTATCATATTCGAAATGATTCGTCTTTCATAAAAAATTGAATAGATTTGAAAATGTTTACACATAAAAATATTTTCTAATCCAAATGGAAAATAGTAAAACATAACGCATGAAAAAGTTTAATATAATTTTGTTTATATTACATTTTCGTAAATGTTAAATGTAGTTTTGTGTTTCTTTGAGAACTTATTATTTAAATAGTTTCAACCCGGAAATCTCAGTCAGTTATATAAAGCGAGTCAAAGAGTGGAAAGCGCAATTATCACCCAATCTAGGCTTGGCTACGCTTTTTCATTCCCAACTATTTTAACGAATTTATTTACAGTTATAAAATAACCTATTTTATTATCAATAGGAGTTCCATCTTTACACTAAATGATTTTCCGAAAGAAACACAATAATTTTGTTTTGTTAAGTCTTGTATCAACAATATTGAACCTACAAAAATATTATTCAATCAAAAAAATATAAGGTGATTTAAATGATTCTTTATTTCAATTTCTTTAAAATCTAGGATGATGTCACGCTGGCTGGTATTCTGCTGTGTGGTGCTGCTCGCGCGACCGGCGTACCAGCAAGGCGCCCAACAGTGTCCTGCTCCCAACACTATCACACCTTGCACCTGCACTGTCAAGAAAAACGGTTTAGATATATTATGCGAGTTTACTGAACAACAACACATCCAAAAGGTACCTTTGACATAACGGAACTAACCGACCCTAATCCTCTAGTGACGATAAACACATTTCTATACAGACGATAGTCGACTTCTCCTAATAGAAACCATTTCACATTTGATACGTTTTAAAAGTTTAATTAAAAATTATTGTATACACTGAGTGAATTAAAAAGTTACTTTGAGTTAATTAACGCTTAATTGTCATCTGAAACTTACACGCCTTAGTATCACTTCGAAGAAAAAATGTGAAGATGAATTGAATTACTATTCCCAAGAACACAAGCATTACAAAGAGGTTTTATTATCTTATCTAAGTAAACAAGTGTATAAAATTCTTATGAGTAAATATTCCTTTAATGTTTTGAGAAAATTAACGTTTCAGGCAATGAATACACTGCGTTCCAAGCCAATGATAATATTCTACCTGAAACTTCGTCATAACAATTTGGCAAAACTTCCCTCATACATATTCCTTGGATTGGATATACGACATTTGACTGTACATAACAGTACCCTGGCTGTTATAGAAGACTCGTCTCTGAGTTCTATTGGTAAGACATAACTTAAAAACTATAGAAATGACGTAATACAAATAACAACAATGACAGGTAGAGTAATTCGATATACTGAAATATTACACTTTGACATTGGAATATCTCCAGATCAATAGATCCCGATAGTTGAGTGAGATTCGCTTTGACAATATCGTAAAAAGTCGTATACCTTTTGAATCACTGAATATCCCAAACGTGAGAGTAAAATCAAAAAGCATTCAGATTTGATTCTTATCAAAAGTAATACCTTTTATTTTATATTGACAGACAAGGAATTCTTCGGTATATCCAAGAGATATTGATGAAAAAGTTGTGAAGTGCATTAATGCAGGTTTTGGCACGAGTATTTAAATTATCTCAATGCTTTAAATTAAAATGAATACAGTCCATCAGTAAAAATATTACATATGTCACGTGGCTTAGATGTGAATAGCTATGAGTTTTTACTCCATATATCATAAGTAAATTGACAAAGACATTTTTAAACAATATGTACAAAATTAATAATAAATATATATACAATCAATTAAATGAATTAACAATATAAATATTGCAGGGAATAAGTTAACACAACTGGACGTGTCTCAAAATAAGTTAGCGACGATACCGACTTCTTCTTTCACACATTTGAACCATTTGTTAATTCTCAACATGAATCACAATAAGGTAAATCAATTTCATTATAAATTTTCGAATATGATATAAGAAAGGTTATTGACATAAAATTGTCATAATCGTAACATTTTTATAGCAAAACTTTATGATACGAAACACACTAGTAACGCTATTGTTCTGGCTGACTTGGTTTCATCAGTTTAGTTCCCAAAAGTCAAATTTATATTGTCATCCAATTGAATATATATACACAACGAAAGATTAAAATATACCCGAATTGGAAGTCAGTTTTCCAAGAGTTGATTACAAGTAAATCTAATGAAAACGTGTTGACTAACAATGTCATTTTAAATTTCACATGCTGTACTTAGGTAACTGCGGTACACAATAAGGCTTTTATGGGGCTCGATACTTTGGAAATTCTAACCCTTTACGAAAACAGAATATCGGTTGTTGACGGCGAAGCTTTTAAAGGATTAGAAAAGTGAGTATTGTTTTTGTAAATTTTTCATAAGGCTGGCCTGTTAAAATTGTCTTTGAATAATAGTATGGTACTTCTTGAAAATACCATGTCTCATAGTAAATTGATGTGTTGGTTTTCATAATCGTTTCTTAATTATACAGTTCTCCTTTAAACATACTTTTTGTTACCTATTAGTAACAATAGGTGTAACTGATAAATAGAAAGTCACTTCCTAGCTATTGATTATATTTTTAATGACTCAGTAACCTTAAAATGACACGACTGTTTTCTTCAGACATGTGACGTCAATAAAACGGGGCTAACAGTTATAAAAACACTAATTACATTTGAGTCAAACAATACCTTTAATATAATTACGGAACTCGGATGAAAGCCAGAATCCAAGTTCTGTTTTATGCTTGGTGTATAATTAATAATTATGACTTATTATGCTTTTTGAGGTTACTTTGCAGCCTTTTCAGTAACAGTAACCATATCATTAATTTTATATTCAAAATTTATTTAACCTCTTTTCTTATCTTTTCGTATTTCAGACAATTTTAATTAATTAATAAGAGATAAGATTTCTATTGCCTTATAAAGTTAATCTATTTAATTAAACGTCTACTTAGTAATGTACACATTTCTTGGAAGTCTACACAATCTCGGGGCATAATATAGTGATGAATTTAAAGTATTTTGTGAACAATAATAATGTTTAAAAACTACTAGAACTTGGAAATGTAGCTTACTTAGGTACAACTTCTGTTTTCTGTATAAGACAATTACTACTAAATCTTATGTGCACATGTGATAAATGTTTCCCAGGAAACTAAAGCGGCTAAACTTAGGCGGAAATGAACTAACGGCAGTGCCGCAAAAAGCTCTTGCTCTACTGGAGAATTTGAAGAAACTCGAAATGCAAGAAAATCGTATTACTTCCATTTCGGAAGGAGATTTCGCGGGTAATGTAATAACATTTCTTTGTAATTCGATATCGACTCATACCGTGACGCATAAAACAGGGGTATTATTAGTTTGTACGTTTACGGCTACTACTATATACATATATGACATATTTTTTCATACTAAAATAACCGGTTATCTTTCCATATTATAATTATTACTGTAAAGAGTCATGAGAGAATTAATCTTAATAAATACATGTATTAAGGTTTTTACGGTAGGCTTTGCTTTAAGTGCCTATATGCAATGCACGTTCGTGATGTAAAATTTGCTATATAAATATTTACGTGTGTCGGTGGTTTGATTTAGATTTTTTACACTCAAACAATAAATATTCGTAATTAATTAAATCTGATTGCTACTTAATAAATATAAAATCAATTTCCACGCAGAGTCGGTGCTATTAGAGGCATAATTCAAACAAAGTTTGCCAATATTTGCGCCGCACTTAATGTGATGCGCTACGCTCTGTAATTCACCGCTGTGGGTGTAAAAGTTTTTATTTAATATCACGTATGTTGTACAATGTCGTGTTTATGGCAACTATCTCAATTACAATCAAAGTTAATTGTATACAACCCTAATGTTTCGCAATTACCTTTATTCGTGTAATTACATTAAATTATGTTCATTATTCATGTTTAATTATTCATTTAAAGATTTAAAATATTTCGAATTTAATGGAAGTATAATTGGTAGTGTATTAACAAATATGTTTACTTATAATTTGTTAATTGAATTTAAAATTGACTTGGACTGTATTCTGCAACGATAATTGTGTATTTAAGCCATGTTCGAAATAAAGTACGTTTATGTGTGCAGATAAAATATTGATTTCGGTTTTTTTCACTTATATTAATTAATCTGTTTAGGTCTCAGGAATCTAGACTCGCTTGGGCTGGCTCATAATCAGTTACGAGAAGTACCAGCGCAGGTATTCTCACACCTCAACTTCTTGAATTCTTTGGAACTTGAAGGAAATCTGATACAACGTATCGATGAAAAAGCTTTTGTTGGACTTGAAGGTTGGATATACTCCAAACAATAATTGTATTTTATTTATAGGTAGTATATAAAATATACATTTTTTAGAAAACTTGCAATACTTACGCTTGGGAGACAATCGTCTACACGAAATACCGTCTGAAGCGCTACGACCACTTCATCGCCTACGCCATCTTGATCTACGTTCGAATAATATTACCTACATAAGTGAAGACGCGTTTACTGGCTACGGTGACTCTATTACATTCTTGAATCTACAAAAGAATATGTAAGTATATTTCTATGACTTTACTGAAGCTTAAAAGATTTAAGATGGTATTATAATGCATAAATCGTATTGTACAATAAATCTTTCGTCTTAATAAAGTTTCGAACATATTTATATAAATGAAATTTATTGTATTCTCTGTTTGAAACTTTTTTGGCTCATAAGTCAGTTTATTATTAACCTCTCAGAGTACTTAGACTCAATTGAATCATTTATTCAAAATGAAGGTACATTCATGATAATTTAGGTCGAGTATCATTCATATTTATGAGGTGGAGACCTCGTTTTTTAGGCGTACCCATAATTACAGTTCTTTAATGTTTTGGTTGTAAGTATAGAAAATATGTACTCTAAGTTTAATTTAGCTTATTTCAGTTCAATTTTTCTTTAAATTTTTAAGGTAGTCAATGAAACAGCATTTAAAATTAAGACCGGTACTTTTAAAATTGATAAGATCTGTAAATTGTATATACATAAATGATTGAAATCGAATGAAAATATTACTTTAGTAGCTATAGATAACAGATATTTGTTATCTTACTTTGTACTATCGAAAGTCAAGATTGATTGTTTTCCAAGATGGCGTGCGTCGTTGTTTGATTAATTTAGGATGCTTGGTAGTAACTTGTACAGGCTATTGTTCAATTCTGTCGCTTCCTCGCCTAATTGTTTCAGAAATTTCGAGATTATACGACAGTCAATAACGGTTACTATGAACGGCTTTGGCTTGTTTTTAATTTCAATTTTAGCTTATGTAATTGTTTCTGA
>JAOSYY010000007.1:6000545-6013224 GCA_025727935.1 Hebomoia glaucippe
CGACAGTCAATAACGGTTACTATGAACGGCTTTGGCTTGTTTTTAATTTCAATTTTAGCTTATGTAATTGTTTCTGAAGTCACTTCTCGGAATAGAAATTTCTCTCTATTATTTTTTTTATAAATTTATGATACACGTTAGGCATAACCATGGTAATGGTCCAAAAAGTATGGTTATGTAATATAAGGTTTCACTGACACTTGTGTACGGCTTCATAGTTGGATTCACTTGAGGTAAAAGAAACAAGATATTTTGTATTTTAGTATGTGAGTTTATTTGGATATCGTTTTATTCTAATAATACTTTTATGATAATGTTTTAGAATCAGACTGTTCTTATTGTTGTATAAATGCTAATAAGTGCTTCGTTAAAATTGTACACTTAATTAAAACACCAAACACGTTTTTTTTTGTAAGAAAAGCATCACCTTTACGAGTAAAAAGACTAAATAGATGGTAGACTTATTATGTGACGTGTATTCCTAGTAAGTAGGGATTTCATACAGTTAGAAAAAGGTGTACATGCTTTATTTTGAATTAGGTAAATAATTACAAATAATACAGCCTCCATATATAAATAGTATAAGCGGAAATAATTTATTTCTTAATTTGTAAAAGACGTTTTCTTTTAATAAAAGAGTCTTAGTAAATTAAATTAATCTTATAGAAATATTCTTTTACTGAAAGGTATTGATAGAACATAAAACCTGCTTTATGGTTCAACTCCGTGATATCATTAACGTATGCTATGCTGTTATTGTTTCTTTGTAAACAATAGAATTAAAATGTTCATATTACAATTAACAGGATTTATCTGCTCCCTACGATGGGATTCGATAACCTAAACTCATTGGAAACTCTCAATTTACAAAACAACAAGTTACAACACATTCCCGAAGAGATCATGGAACCCATTTTGGATACTTTGCGCGTCGTCGATATTATGGGTAAGTCATTTTATGCCAGGTACTTAAGTGAATAATGAGGTAACATCATTAACTGAAAACTACGATTATTTTATACAAGGTTCTTGCGTTAAAGGCAACGTATGTGAAAGGTGAAAAGGGAATATGTGAAAGAGCCACATATTTTAAAACGTAGCATTTCCTCCGAAACTTTGTTCGTCTATATTTACTTTTCTTAAAAAGTAAACTCCTTCCGGAAATGTAAACTTTTAATAACTTAAATTAACTTCAAATGTAATTTGCTTTTGCAATAGCGAGTTGACAAGAAACGAAATAGAGTAGTTGAAATTCTTGAAGCAAGTTTCGTCATTTGATTAAATTATTCTATGTGAAGCATTTTAAATTCTTGTATTTGAAAGAAAACGCTGGTGCAACACAAATGAAGCGAAAAATTTTCTGTAAAATTGAGTGTCGATTCGAGCGCGTGCAACATTCATTTTCCGAAAGTATTTGTTTCTAAGTCCTAGTTTCAAAGTTGAATAAACATTTTAAATCGTATCATGATTTAGAAATCGTTTGTGTTTTGTAAGGAGCAGTTGTTTCAGAAGTAAATTAAAGCTATAGTACAAAATAAAATTGTTTTATTTTTCTTCATTACCTTTTCATATATATTCACAAAGATTTTTTTAAATAATTTGAAACAATGTTTTCCTTAGATGATTAATGTATATTTTCTTTAGAACAAACATAAAAAATGCAAGCGTTTTACATCTTTCAATAATTTCAGACAACCCTTTGATCTGTGATTGTGATCTTGCTTGGTATGAGGCCTGGCTCGCCGGCCTCAGGGACCGTGATGACGAGATGATGCAAAAGAAGCGGACAATCTGCACAATGGTTAACGAGCATCGCGAGTACAGCGTTGCTAAAATGCCCCTCGAAAAAATGAATTGCAAACGAAAACCGGGATACGGGCCATCGAGCGCTTCGAACACTTGTCCCATTCTCGTAATCAACTTCATCGTTCTCGCCACAAGAGGACTCTAGAGGTTTGTTTGGTCCCCTAATTTAACCCTTTAATTTACTTAGGTCCCGTGAAGAGCCAATTCGAGCTAACTGTGGCCGGGTAGGTCGAAGCGAGCCCTTCACGCTTATAGTTTTGAACGTGATGAATTTGTGAAATAAACATATACATATCAATTTTTGGCTGAATAAATGTAGTATTTTGGGATGACAACTTGTGATATGATGGCAAGTGTTTGCGAGCGTGATACACGTATATTTAAATTAGGTACCTTCATATGTAGGTATGCCTTACTGTAGTCATATACCGAACGTTAACAGCGACACTATCGCGGTATAGATTTTCTAAGCGGGTTTAAAATTGTAGTTGAGAATTGTGATGCCATGAGCTATACTAGCACCTTTTCTTTGATCTTATTAAATTCCAAATATAGATCTTCTTATATTTTTTATCATTTACCCCTAACTTTAATATTGTATACTTATTGTAAGCTTTTGTGCATTTACCATGTTGACTATTACGATAATATCGTCATTATTCTCTATACTTACTAAGCCTGGGGCTCAGCGATCATATTTGAACTTTGAATATTTAATAATTCCTTCAAATACCGCTACCTCTTTTTTTAATATATTTAGTTAGTTTAATTATTCGATATCGTATGATTGTCGACGAGCCCCTAAATGTTCGATTTCGATGTAGTTTAGCTAATAACTATGTAGGTAAATGTTAGATACATTATCGGTATGAATTATAATTGCTGTTGATAATTATAAATTGAGTAGCGTTGGTAATTCGTTCACAAAATATATATATCAAAGTATTATTGTTTTGACATTAATCTGAGAACACAACGGTTGGACGCAAAAATTTATCAACTATGCAAATACATTTTGATCGTAATTTAACGTAAAAAAGTATCCAACCAATATATTGACTAGTGTGGATTTAGTTAAATGTAAACATTAAATAAGTAGACCTCTTGAAATATTTTTAAGCTTCATTTTTTCTTAATTGTAGTAATCTTTAATAAAGTTATGAGGTTTTATAGGTTCCTGAATTTATTAGTTTTATATTAGTTGAAATAAATTTCTATATTATTCAGTTTAAGATATAGAGTTTAATTAATAGGATCGTAATAAATGTGACTGCAAACATAATACGTGCAGTTTTGTCTATAGTTTCTTTTTCATAAAAGTACACTTGTAAAAATTTACTAACAAATTTTTTGAATTTTCAATTATGATATTCAAAATTGATCTTATTTTTATTATACTTTTGGGCGTAATATAAATCATTCACGTCCTGTAAAATGTTATCCAAGTGATAAAAATGTAACCTAACACATATCCCCTAGTCTGAATTTTAAAATTTATATAAATATTTCTATATACAAGTGTTGAATGAATTTAAAAAAGTTGGTAAAAAATATTTGGATTTCATATTCTTTATCTGTATAAAACGCATATTTCACAAAACGTCAGTGTGAATATTGGAGGTAGATAAAGTTCTACAAAAAATGTGACGCCTGTTAGACGCGGGATTGAATACCTGTTTTGTATTCTCTGGACAGGCGTTTACATTTTTACGTGAACTTCTTTTAAAACTAAAATATACATTTGTAGTATTATGAAACATATATTCGATTTACATATTATATTTTATTGATGTTTACATTAGATCGCACCATTTAAGATCATTAGCACTTAGTATTTAAGTAACACGATCAGTGTTGTGCGGAGTCGAAGAAACCTGATAATTACGATGTTAAATCATTCAATACCGTCTTATCTATTAATCTAAGTATTTGATGTTTTCTCAATCAATTTTTGAAGTCTAAATGTCGTGTTTTTTGTCTATGTATTCTTCGTGAAGAGATGAGTAAATAAATTTACGCCACTTTCTAAGAAAGATCCAACTGATTTCAAACGAAAATGCGGAATTTAAAAAGTCTATGGTCAAATATAGTGGCGTAGATTGTCAAATTAATCTACTACTTCTAGTTGTCTGACGCAAGTTAAATTACCTACTATTCTAGCGATTTTAATGTAAGCGCTTTTAAAACACGTAGTTATGTTTTTCACGTCTGCATGTAATAGATGTAAATCTTCAACAACTCTTCACAGAAACTCATTGTTCTACAAAGCTTATTTAGAAAGTTCTCAGAGTAAAACTGTCAGAATATTTTTATGTATGTAATTTTCAAATAATATCTTAACAAATTTCATCTTGCCAGAGAGTTGCAATCTTTAAAAAACCCTTTAAGAAATATAAGTATCATACCTTTTTATCATTAATAAATGGTTTAAATGTTAAAATTATTATATATAACATATTGTAGAATAATACGTGGCATGGAGCGGTTTATGAAATTAAAATCCTAATGGACCTTAAATTGCATATCAATTAGAAATAAGATGATAATTATAAACATATTTTATCGTATTTATGTCAATCGTGGATCGCATGTTCACTGTTATCATTGTTGTAATAGCTTGAGATTAAATGTTTATGTGTGTTACATATGTCATATATATGTGTGTGTAATCGTACTTTGGCAGCAATAAATTGATATTAAGAACGTTCGATAAATTAACCTGTAATGGTCGAATACTTAAACAAGAAAAAATCAAAATTCCTAAATCGGATTGCGGAAAAGAAATATACCGGTCTATTTTTAAAAATAGAATCATTATAGATCTCTTAAATGAACAATTCACAGTTTTTGTATTCGACTATATAGTGAACACTGTTGTACCTTATATCAGTGTATTTAAAACGTGTTCAAGGTTTATAGTCACATTTATTAAGCTGAATAAGGAATTTAAGTCTAATATTGAATTTCGCTGTAAAAATGTAAACTTTGGTTTTAATAAAAATTTAAATAATTATGGTATTAGATGTTTTTTATTTTCTTAACTTCTTTCCTTACGATGATCATACAGACATATTTATTTTAAGAGGAGTTAAAGAAGTCAGAAAACGTAATAATGGCAATAGCGAAAAATGTGTTTTGTAAAAATAGCAACATTTGCACAAATCGAAAGACTTTACAGTAAATAAAGCCAGAAAAACTTTTCTTCAGTTAATTAAATATCTATAGTCATGTCAGGTGTTAGTAATGATCCAAAGTTTTACCCGTGTCTACCTTATATATGATAGCTATTCACTAGATTTAAACTCAATAATCATGATGCAAAAATAAAAGAAGCCTATGTTACTACTAATAACATTATCTATTTTCAAGTGAAAGTTTTGCAGATTAGAAATCTGTTATGTATATATGTATAGACTTTCATCTTTATTTAGAAAAAAAGGTGATATTTTCATTTTAAATATTACACCTAAATTTTAAGTAAATATTATAGCTGTGAGTGATTTTTCAGTCTACAAAAACTTATAAGGCTTTTTTTTGAAAGGATATTGAGAGAGATATGGAGCGTTAGCGTATGTGGCACTACGACTATTTGTACTTTGTATCTGTGGGAAGATCAACGGGGAAAAAGAGGCAGGGTTACACCATTGTATAGGGCGGGTGGAATGGTATGTTCCCAATTCGGAATATTATAGAATAACATAATTTCTTTAACAGAGACCAGATTAGGGCGTACCTATTAAAATATATGGACAGATTATTGTCCAATTTGTTATATTTGAGTCATTACCGAATACTAATACAATATCATACATTTTCCACCTGTGAATTAATTATCCACATTTCAATTAGCCGTTTAGCCACATTATACCCATTTAATAAAAAATACGTTCTACTTTGGGACGAAACTAGGAGCTTTAATATATTATTTTCGTCATAGCATCCAATACCAAGTACCATTTCTGTGTATTTTTTTACAAAAAAATAAGTTGACCTTTTTATAAATTTAATTTATAATAAAAACTTAATATTTCCCAAGTTCATTCTGAGAAAATGAACGGAACGTTAGAATTCAATTACAGAAAATAGTGTGATGTTAACGTGTTGACGCTAAATGTGAAAAGTAATAGAAAACGAAGCATTACCGGGACATTTGATTTATTGTTTCCGTACACGTTTGCTCGGAACTCCACTTTATTCCATATTATCGGCTGAAAATGTATTTTCTCTAGAATTTTGAGGATTCGAAATTTAAATTTATATCCCACACATATGTTCTAAAAGGTGTTACAATAAGATGTAAAGATTTGATCTAAAACCTTTTTTATCACCTGATGTTATTTTATTATCTATATATGGTATTCTAAAGAAACATACACGATATAATCGATTCGAAAAGCAATTATTATTAAATGTCATTAGGTGCTTATATTAAATTGTAATTTGTTGATAATATTTGGTATTGTAATTAAAACTACCCTTTTGTATAAAATATTCAAAACAAACAGAATAAAGTGGTGGAAATGAGTGAAAACTTTGAAATTGAACAAAACCATTAAACGAAGTCCAAGAAGGTACATATGACAAGTAAAATTATGGAGATCAAGAAATAATATAAATAACAATTTTACGAGAATTTTACACTCCTGTTAGAGCTTTTTAATAATAATAACATTTTTATTCAGTGAAATACTGATTATGAAGTCAAGAAAGATCGTCTTACGTTAGACGTTACAGTTAAATATTTTTCAATTAAATGCTGATACACAAGAGAGTATATTAATTAATTAAGAAGTGAATATATAAACTTGAACCTCTTCGTATAAACCTATGTTAAACTTTATAAAAGAATATTCGAAAGTGCCTAACAATCGTATGTACTTTATACATCCTTGACCTGTTCTCACTTCCGACCCCCCTTATCTTTATCGTGGGGTTACGACAACGTGTAAGTTTTCCTTCAGTGGGGAGTAATAAAATGAAGCATGAACAACACTGGACATGCAATATTTAAAATAAGAACCTTTACTGTTATTTTACTGACGTCATAAAAGAAGTCCGTGTACATCTTAAACATAGACTCGAGAAGTTTTTATACGTATGACTGATTAGTTCGTTAGTAGTAGTTTGGTAATTGAGTTCAGTGAAACAAGGTAAATATTTCTAGCCTATAAAAATAAAGAAAATACATAATATTTGTATTATGTATTTTCTACCAACAGGGGGAAACAGAAACATTGTTTTTGAATAAATTATAATTCGCGATACTTATCACGAGTTACTTAATTCAGCTGTATACGTTTGGTAATTATGATATTAAAGATATAATTATAAAAATGTATTAAAATTAAACAAAACCACATTCCTCCACTGATTAATGGCAATTTAATACATAAAATCGTAAAGCCACGTATAGTATATTATGTATAACATTTATATTTTGTATTTATAAGCTCAACTCACAAAATATGATAATTAATTCTTCATTTTAACAAAGTGATGTTTCTGTAAATAAAATTGGTAATGCCATTGCGTAAAGCAAATGCATTTTGCAATTATTATAGCGCAGCTGGTTTCCGTTGAAATTCAAATGTATTTACATTTGAGGAAACTTCCTCAAATGTAAATACTTGGAACTCGCACTTGTAACACGTAACCTGTGGAAACATTTTGATATACACAATTCCATACATTAATTCATACTTTACTTCTATATTTGCGTTTTGTTTAGTAGCTCTCAAAGAGTTTAGGTGTTATATATTTATTATTTTTAAACAGTTTTTTTATCGTTAATGAGATAAAAACTAGCTTTTCAAGTGTTTTGACCAAACCATACTAGAAATCACAAACATAGTACTCATTAGAAGGAAATCGTAAAAATCTAAGAGTAAACGCGTATAATAGACAAATTTACAAACAACGTATATATATCGATTAGTACAACTTACGGACAATCATTCACCCTTGCCCATGAAATTAGAAGCATTCAATCATTTACCTATCATAACGTTTACACAGTAAACTCTTATGGGTCCATTAAGCCCGATATAACGCCATTATCAAGCCTTATCAAATATGGATTATTCGGACCAAATGTACATTGTCACATAAGCAAACAACGAGCCAGCTATTTTCCGTCCGGTTAACTCAGTTGAAAGAGTGTTTTAATATAAGCAAAATGTCTGAAAAATATAATAAAAAAATATATTCAGTGTTGAGGTAAGAAGTCGTTGTCTTAATTAGTGAAAACAGCCTATAGTACCTATATTTAAAATACAAATTTAAGAATCATTACGTTAAATCTGGGTTCTTTAATGAGACACTAAAAATAGTATCGAACGTTGGCACATTTCTGTGGGTATCACATATTAAGCTTCTGTCACTTGTGCAACATAAATTTAGCAACATAATTTTAAAGGAATCCCAATGATAAAACAAGCGAAATATGAAATGTTACTGAGACATTTAAATTGACATCAAAAATTAAGTATTTCAAAACACAATTCCTTATTATACTAATTTTATTTTATTATTATTTTCAAAGGAATTTTGGTGGTCAGATATGCGATATTCTAAATAGTCAAAATACTTCCAGGGACGCATCTTGTAGCCGAGGTTGGCTGCGATGGCTAGTTCAATTATTTTTTGGTTTGATGATCGTGTCGAGTTTTACACTAATTTTACTAATGTCACTTAAATCAAGACCGCTAAGGTCAACGTCTTCAAGATGTAGAGAGACTAGATGTAGAGTTATATGCTACGAAGCGCCATATTTCGGCGAATTTGAAAATGAAATACTTGAGACGACATGGGTAAGAAGTAAAATTTTTCGAAACTAAATAGTACAATATAAAAATATGCATATAAATGACCCAAGTGTATATTTAATGCTTATATGTTACAGCAAGCCGGTGCTAACTGCCCGAATATAATTTTGACATTAAACCGACCGTATTTTGAAAACAGCACCCTTCCGCAAAGCTGGTTGTCCGGAATTCGCACAAATATTCGAGAGCTAGCAATAATTGGAGGAAACTTGAAACACATACCCACTCGCTCTTTTATGAGTCAATTTTCCAATAATCTCGATTCTCTGATTTTAGAAGACATTCAAATATCAACTTGGGAACCGGACACTTTTGTGGGACTATCATGCCTGAGAAAACTATACATAAAAAACTCTTTCTTTATTAATATAACAAGAGCAGCTTTGCAAGCTGTTGACGATACTTTAGAATTCTTGGACATAAAAGGAAGCTCCAAGTGGAATCCTGATAATATCACAGGCTCAGCGGAATTCATAAGGCTTAATACGGTGGACTTTTCGTTAAATCCGTTTTACAATGTACTTGACAGATCAAGCTTTTCACAACTACAAATGTGCAAGATACTTTATTTAAATTCTTGTCGTATTAGTTCTCTTGGAATAGGAACTTTCGACTTTCTAGAGAGTATCGAGAAATTATATTTAAATGATAACTATTTAATCGTCATTCCTCATGAACTCTTTGAGAAAATTATACCCCTGCAGCCAAGGATTTTTTTACAAAATAATCTATGGTATTGTAATTGTTCTAATACAGCCTTAAGGGTTTTATCGGATATGGATATTCTAGTTGTAGATCCGATATGTAACTACCCTGACAACATTAATGGTTTAACATTTTCAGAATTCAATGCCTTTTGTAAAAACGATGAGAACTATAATAATACAACAGACGTAGACAGGCACGAAAAGTGTGATGTTGCAAGTGATGACCCAAAACTAATCAATATTAATGGGTTGTGTTATGAAACACACAACTGTAGTCATAAAGGATTTGCATACGGTTGCAATTTTAGCAGAATAAACTTGGATAAAGTAACAAGAACAATGATATCAAAGAACCGTTCTATAATTGAAGACAGTAGTTGGTTAAGCATAAGGTACGCGATGCGAAGTAGTCAAGCCACGATGGTAGAATTATTTTCAAAAAGTACTCCAGGACAAGGGTTAATCTGGTTTCAATCTGCTTGCCCACATAAAATATATTGCGTGAATACCATGCCCAAGATTTTAAGAGTGTTCGATAAACCTTTAGGTAGCCACTACACATTTTGTCCTTTTGATTTACGATCTCACGAAATAAGTTCAAATTTATGTGTCTCTTGCAGTTTAGACTTCGATATAACATTTGTATATTCAAGAGACTATCGAATGATCATTATAGGCTTCACATTCCTATCTTTAATATGCTTGATATGTGGAGCAATTTGTATATACGCCGTTATTCATCGTAATCCACATCTTTTGAAAGGCAGTAAAAGGATATTATTCGTAAAACACAAAGAAATCAATGCGTTAATCCTTCCACCTCAAATACCAGTACGAAAAGATATCAATCCTGATGTAACTCACGAAGTGGATAGGAAAATATTTTACGTATCGACCCAAGAAGAAAATGTTTCTAAGCTGCAAAGGTCAGCATCATTTAGCTGTCCTAATAGTAATGAAGTAAGCTATATCTCAGCAATACAACCAACAGATGAACAATTGGCACTATGGCGTAATAAACAAATCGGCCTTAAATCTCAATATAAATCACTAACGTCAGACATTTATCAGTTTACTAGTCGGTTTGATACAGATTCGTTACCGTACTACTCACTAAACGAAAAAAATTATGAGAAACCACTTGAGGTGACTAAAAAATAAATGGCACTTTGTTTAAAAGACAATAATTGTTCTCAAACTAAATGAAATCATAAATCACCTGTCTACCGATCGTTTGTTTTTAGAACGATCATTAATCATGGTATTAAGAGATACAGAGGAAATAGTTTACACAAGACTATCTGCAGACGTTTAAAATTGTCACTACGTCATTGAGGTGGTCACCGAGTGAATCGATTCGTACAGCTGTTTCTGACACACAGTATATTGTCTGAGTTGAGGCACGTCACATCTATTTTAATGACTGTATCAAAAGCAACTGTACCTCTCTGAAACCTATTAGCGAGTGCTGGTCTATTAGATCTCTTGGCAGATCTATCTCTACATTTCCTGAAATTTTAATTTACTAAAATATTTATTTGGATTATGTTATATTTTAATTACTAGTTACCGATTTTATGTTTGATTTGTGAGCAACCAGACAAAGACTATAAAATGTTAAGAGTGCCAACATCAGATTGCAATGAACTATATTATCATTGGCTTTCCTTATCTTTGTCACTCGTATTTAACATTAGACTTGGCACATATGCCCAAATGGTTAATTTTTCATTTTAAATGCCTACGGCCTTATTATAGACATCTCTAAAAACAGGCTCTAATCTAAAATATTCCATTCTTTATTTGACAGTTTGTTGTAATAAGATAAAATCCCGTTAAAGACAGTCATAGTTCATACGAATTTCATATGAGTTGATATGTTTATTAGTAGGGCCGATAAAGTGTATAGATTAATAAAGTAATGAAAGGATGATTGCGATATATATAGTAATTTGCAATTTTTTCTAGCCAACGGTGTTTATTTTATTTTTGGAATAACCTAAACTTATTTTATCTATGTATTGTGTGTTATAGTTTATATAAGCTTATAATATATTAATAACTTTGTTATATAATTGTTATTGAATTAAATACATCCTTCCCTGAAAATCTTAAAGAAAACAAGCATTTAATAAATTATTTTCATAAAATTTTCATGTGGCCGTTATTAAAAATAAGGTGTAACAATATTTTGTGTACATATAATTTCCGGTTTTAGAGCGTAGACTCAATTAAATTTATTTTGACTGATCTGTTCAGCAAAAGACATGAATATAAAAGCGTGAACTCTGTTACCATAGCAAACATCGTATGTATCTTGTTTGAACAATACAGGAAACCTATTACATTTACAAACATTTACACTTTCCGCTAGTTTTATTGAAAGATCCTTTTGGAATTCGTAAAATATATTGATGTTCAAGGTTTATAACAGCAATAGTAAGGTCAAAATATACTAAAGATTATAAAAAAAACACATTTTTGTTATATCAACGCTCCAACATCAAATAAACTCCTAAAATACCGTAAAAATTATCATAAAAAATTGCATATTCATAAGAAAATAGAACGTAAATTGAAGTGAACGTGTAACTTTGTATTACATTATGTTTTAGCTACAAGTAGACATAATCATAGTATATTTAAATAGTCGAAAAAGATCACTGACAGAATCTTGTACAAATTGTGTATCATAAACTCTACAAATTTTACGTTTCTTAAAACACACGATTTACGGTCGTAAATAAAACCATTAGAAATCGATAGTATAATCTCCGTTCCTTGTTTATAGACAGTCACAAATAAAATATTATGTACATTCAAAACATAATTAATTATGTAACACCTGTACAATCAATTAAATAAAAGATCGGCCATTTTGTGTTGTCTACGGACGGAGACTCTCGTGCCAAAACTGGCAGACGCCATACATGACATAATTTTCAGCACATCAACACGTGCAATTGATTGCATCACTGAAGGTCAAGGAAGTTTCTTATAAATCATTATGAAATGAAACTGTCTTTCTTTTGTTTTTCTGGAAAATTATAATTAGTATACAATATTTATTAGTTAGGATTACTTTTAAACAATTGTTGTTAATGAAAATCAAAAGCCAATGTTGCATAAATTGTTAAATAAAAGAAATTTAAGATAATAGAAAATGCTATATACTTATCTATATTTTACTTCAATCTGTTTTCCGAAACTACGGTATGAATTTCAGGCAGTTGAAGCTTACATGCAGGCTTCGCTTCTCATGTATATTAGAAAATATATTCAAACTAGCTGACCCCGCAAACGTCGTTTTGCCACATAATAATAGGGGTTGACTGTAGAGGG
>JAOSYY010000007.1:6031080-6048457 GCA_025727935.1 Hebomoia glaucippe
TCCTACCAAAAAATTTAAGCGAAATTCAGTGCAATTTTTATTTTTTTTCAGATGTTGTAAAAGTAAGTTTACATAAAAGCTGACATTTTAATGCAGCACATTAGACTTATTAAGTTCTTTTTTACTTTAAGCCTTCTAGAACACCATAAATTTTTGTAAGACGCCCTTTACATCTACTGATGGTAGTTTATTTTATTGGAAATTCAATGTCCGATGATTTACTCTCTGAAACATACCTAATTCAATATTCTCCATGAATGTATCAGCGACCTTATAACCGAGATTAATTCATGGGAACGGTGATAAGATGTGACGTAAGCAGGACACAACGGTACAGGCTATACGAATAGCTATCGCTCGAACGATAGCAAAAGTGTCTGACGACCCTGACGTACGTCCCCCCGCTCTATGCAGCGCGTGGGGGGAGTACCACCACCATCTCCCTTCACCTTCGAGCGCGCCGCAGCACGCACAACCAATGACCGGCCGCCCCGAGCCGGCGAAAGGTTTTATATACAAGTGGAATTTGCACTGCCAAATTGCTACAAGTCAAAATATAGGGTAGTCGGGCGGTCCACTCGACTGTCGTGCACTACCTGCCGTGCCTGGCTCCGCTTATCTCGTGTTAGCGCGTTTCGTACGCGATTAAGGATAAAAGGGCCCCATTGTACGTGTTGCAAATGCGCGATACCATAGTGTCTTCATAAAATTTCTGTCGGGGAAAGAGAACTTTGTGAAAATGGGGTGCAGTGCAAGATACTGTTTGTTGACTCTGTCCTTGTGTCTAGTGACTGAACATGCTTTCGGTGTTAGAGTGATGCCCAAAAGGAAGAAAGGTAATTTACTTTTTAATTAATTGTAAAAAAAAACACTAACACTTAACACTTTTTATTTGTGTTTGTTTATCTGTACCAACGGAGTCACAGACTGTTGCATTTTTCATAGAGATTAGCGAGCAACGAGTAGGCTATTCTTTAATGTCATACATTTTACAAAAAAACCTAGTATTTGTAAATAAGTGTATTTAATGTCACAATAATTGGCTACATTTCTATAATATTAACTTATTGGAATATAATTATCGAATAAACTGTTGCCATTATTATTTTACGAGCCTTAAAACAAGATCCTTAAAATCCCTTATGCACTATATGCTAATACATTTATTTTTATTGTAATTCAATGAATTATTTAAAATAAAAGTTAATGATATGAAAACGCCTACGAGAATTGTAATATTTTCTGAATATTAAAATTATGTACAAAGATTACTGCTTTAAAATGTATATTACAGCTGTACACTGAAGAAGGAAATTAGGTGCATTTATATTCTCAAGTTAAACCAACACTTCGACAGTTAAACTATAATTGATCCTGTTTTAATAAACCGAGTTACATCATACATCATAAGCCTGACGTCTTATCAACAAACTCATTATTATTTTTTGTATTCCACGTTTAAAATAGATAAATAACGCTATTAACAGTTTTAAGTATACTCCAATGACAAATCACCAAACGTCTTGACAGATATTCAATTATTATATTTTAAAAACATTTTGTTTATGTCGGCTTTCAAATGATAACAACCGCATTAAAAACAACCCTTCCGTTTTGCAACTAAGATGCCACATACAGACTCGCCGACCTTATAACAGATCTTTTTTCACGTCTAGTTACAAATAGATAAGAAATTAAGGCGACGTTTTGTTATTCTTAGCTTATATATTGGTGGATGATATTGCTGCAAAAACTGCCATAGCCAATGCTTGAATTTTCTCAAATGAATTGACGAGAATAAAAAAGTTAAGAAAGAATATTCAAAGCAGTTGTCCTAAATACGCCGATAACAGTCATATCAACATAAAAGGTTTCACGGCGATTGGAAGAGTGAATTAAACCTACAATTTAATTCATTATATACCGTTATGAAATAAAACTATCAAAGAGTTAACGGTAAGTGCCGACGAAATCTCACATCGTGTTTACTTGCTGTGTAAAAAGTAGATCGGTAGGTCTGTAGCCTTCGTTTAAAACCGGGGTGGGCAACCTTTTTTACACAGGAAACTGTAGTTTTTTTCTTAAAAACATATTGCATTATTTGGTTTTCTATTAAAATACATCTGTAATACAAAGCAATATACGAGAGAAACCAGGGCCTATTCTCATTAATTAAAATAATATTAATTGTATTAGATAATTTCCTCCTTAATCACAAAATTTAATATATTCTAACTATGATTATTATTGTCTCCGAACAGGAAAAACGACCTCAATGAAATCAAGACAAATTTGTGGCTAAGATATTTTTATTTCAATACGGAAATTAAGATCGCAATTGACTTAACTCCACCACTAAAACCACTATCCTGAACCTGTCAGATTAAAACTGTTTGTCACAAAAACTGAAGCAGACTAGGTTGGCTATACCTGAATAATAATGAAGTATACCTCTTTATTTCCGGTTTTTTTGCTGACCGAATTCGAACGAGACGCTCGTATTTATATCCATAAGGATATGAACACATATACTCAGATTTATAATAGCAACATACGAGTCTCTTAAGTGAAGTCATCGCACCTCCATTAAAATTAATTTTATTCGCATAAAAATTAAAATTATTTACAGGGATATTTAACATCCTCATATTTTTACTTGTTAGTTTATCGGGAATCGTTTATAAATTAAAATTTATATCGCACATTTTATATATATTTGGGCAATTTACAAAAAAAATCCCAAACGCCCTCAGTCAGGATTAAATGATTCAGCTCAGTTCAGCTTCAATAATTTATTTAATAATTATTTAACAATTGCCAATAAATTATTATTTATAAATAGAATGTTGTGAACGCATAGACGAGAAACTCATTTTGGATTCAATTACTAGAAATAAAAAAAAAACTAATTTCGAAATATTATTCAAAACGCATCAATTTTGTTCGACATCCATATTTTTAACTAGTGAAGTCGCATAGTAATGAAAGCATTTATAAACAATAAATATATGATTATGTTTGACATGGAATGTCGTTATGTTTCTCATACCATACACTAGTTACGACTTCCAAGCTCAAGAATTCCTATTTCAATTTCTCCAGATGCGCGTACTCGTATTCTTCGGAGAAATTAAGAAACCGCATTTATGCGTCATCAAACAGATAAGTTATAATTTTATCGAATGAAAACACAAGTTAATAGAATACACATATTAATAATGTTTTCTTGTTTTATGATAGAAAAACTTTGGCCTAGCCTAGCGTAACAATAAAATGTACATTTTTGTTTTTACGTACCTAAAAATTAACTTATACAAAAATAGTGAAACAATAAAACTAATTGTTCAAAATAAATAACTACAATGCGAATTTGCATTTAACAATACTTTCATTATGTCGTAAGATAAATATGTTCTTAACATTTATTCAGCTTTTTATTTGAAGGGCATCTATTATACATATACAAAAATATTTATTCAGTTTTTCATATATTTACATATACATTTATTTAGATTTTAATTTGAAAAGTATAAATTGTTCAAATACTAGAATTGTTATTTAGCTTTTAATTTTAAAAGCAAATACATATGTACATAAGTTATTTTATTTACCTTATACATTCTATCTGTTTAAAATTCACTTAACATATAATTTATTTTATCACTTATCATTTTTTCGTGGGTTTCTATTCTGTTGAAAGTTATAGTTGAGAAAAATCTCTATATATAAATGAAGCTGGAATAAACAGAGAGACTAAATTTTTTAATATGCTTCTGCTATAATTAGTGTACCATACCAAAATAACAGTTTTATAAAGCGTTTTATAAGCTTAGTTAAAAACAGTTATATAGAGACTTCACTGTTATTTATTAGCATACAGTATAGATAATAATTTTTTTAACAAATTACTTAACCATTGCGTCATTTAAAACTCGATTTCTTTAGTATCTGATAAGAAAATATTTAAATTAAATGTAAAATTTTTTAATCAAAATCACTTTCTTTTTATAATATATGCATAGTGGAAAAGTTAATTTCACAGTCCTATTTAAGCGTAAATATATCGAGAATATAGATGTACCTTTTGAAGACAATTAGTTTTACACAGCTAAGTTAATGAACAATTAACGTGTGACAATATAATTTGTCGATGTAAGACAGTAGCCTTGTGTTGGCATCTTAATATTTGGGCAAGCCTGAATTAACAATTATACGAGTGCTAGCAGTGTATGTATAATTTAAAAAATTAAAGTAGCAAAAGAGTTAGTTCATATAAATTTAAAGAATAGGCCTATAAAGTTCTATGAAAGCGTAAAGATTCAAATTATTGAAGTCATATAATATCAATACTAAACAATATTTAAAGATGATGAATTGTTGATTGTATTTAATATTCTAAAGTATTTTTTAGACATTTTATACTATTAGTTTCACTGAGTTCTCGAAAAAATATAATTCTTCGACAACGCTACGCATGTGGTTAAGGTAACTCCTAAGATAAATAAAACAATAATGAAAATAATTAATAAATATCATTATTAGTAATAAAAGGGCAAAAGAAAATATAAAAATTCGAAATAAACCGGTAATGACGAACCATAAATCATTCGATCATGATGGAAACAAACTTTTACTAAAGAGCTAAATTGAATGATCAGTGAGAGCGTGCGCCATCCGGTGCGCGCGTCGCCTACAATTTTCCAACACGTTTTTCCAAATAATTATTACATATAGGGATTACTTCATGATGCGTTATAAGACTTGTTCTCTGCATTTTAAGTAAGCTATATTGATTCTATAGAACTGTGCTTTAACATTTTCACTCCTTGAAATTGTTCTATTACAAATATTTGTTTAATTATAATACCGTAACGCAATTCATATATTAAAAAAAAAAACAATTAAATAAAGGTTAAGTTTCAAAACAATAAAATATTATAAATAATTAAAAAAATATATTTTAAACTGAAATAGACTAATTAACGCTAATTTTACAATTGTTATCATGATTACTTAAAGCTACGCATATTTTTACGAAAGTAATGTGGAAAATATTCAAAATTATAACGTGTTAATTGCCTGCGTAACATTAAACTGTTATTACGCAGTTAATTTTATCGTAAAAAATTGCAATTATGTTAAACAATTTTGAAATATAATACAATTACTACAACAGATAATATTTATTTTACAGATAATTTACTACACATCGATATATATCTTTTTAACGACATGTTAACATCTAAATACTATGGCGGCATTTGTGAAAATTTTAGCCATGCCTCAGTGTAAACGAAAAGAAAGATTCTATTAAAACTTTGAAGAACTAGTGGAGTGTACATCTAAAAAAATAAAATCTTTAACCTAAATTTTATCCCCACTCAACTATGTCTAATAATCAACGAATAATTCTTATAGAAATGAATGAATGACACCAGATAATATTGTGAATAAATAAACTTATGATGCATGTTTCGAGTTTACACCATACATTTATTAATTCTTCAAATTTAAAGTAAATAGAATGATAGCACGTTACTGAATATTTAATGATGTTTTGTAAATGAAGTATTGTCAACCATAAGATGTGCCCTGAGCTCGTCAGTTTAAGATTAGAAATGCTGCCTTTTCTTAACAATCATATATTATTAAAGAAATATCTAAGAC
Organism: Hebomoia glaucippe; assembly: GCA_025727935.1. Taxonomy (NCBI): domain Eukaryota; kingdom Metazoa; phylum Arthropoda; class Insecta; order Lepidoptera; family Pieridae; genus Hebomoia; species Hebomoia glaucippe. The sequence goes on from JAOSYY010000007.1 coordinate 6,036,748, forward strand.
TAAATCTGAATTTAAATCCTCTCACGTTTTACACTTTGACGCCTCATGTACATTGCATACATTATTCATTTGAGTAGTAAGTTCAAGAAATTTGATGATGATAGACTTACTCGTACCAACGCAATGTCAAACATGACCTACAAAAACTTTTACAAGAAGTAACAATTATTATTTTAGTATAGCATCGGAATTCCAAGCTTTCTATTAAGAATAGAAAATTAAATATAAAAATTACATGAGTAAGAATCTCGAGAAATTAATATACTTAAAATCTAATATGAGATAATACGAAAAATTTGTTTATAATATAAAGACACGTACGTTGAAAGTAATATTTAAAAAAAATAGACTAAATGGCAAGGAAAGGAAGGAAGGAATTTCGCCTGCAGTTTTGACCATAGCTAAATATAATAAATTATGATATTGTAAGTTTATTAAATATATGCGAGAATCTTCAACACGTAAGTTATAATTACATTAATTAATTAATTTACTTTTGTAGATAGAGATCAAAGTGTATAAAATTAAGAATTAATTAAATTTTTTATTAGATTACATACATATTAGTCAAAATAAATTCAAGGCTGATCTCGTTATAACAGCGTATCGTAAAATCCATCAATACCATACAAAGCATAATATTGCCAACCAACATTCAAATAAATGTACGACATTGGTCGTGTATGTTCAAACTAGCCTGGCCTAACCAACTAACCTAGAAATAATATTAATTGACACATACCACAACTTATAAGTCGTTTCGAAATTATTCGATCTTCTATATTAATATTTTTAACGATACTAAATAAATATGTATTTAGTCAACTCTTATAAGGGCTTTTTTTATTCATAAATCGATTCAACAACATTTCTTATGTTTTCGAACGCAAAACTCAAAAAGTGCTAATGGCTGTTTTTACAATTAAACCGGGGAAATTACTTCATTGGGTTCTTTTAATTCTAGAATTATAATACATATTACAAACATTCTACAGTATATAAATTATATGGTCGAAATCCACATACCTAGTTACCAAGCCGTTGGAATGTTCGATGTACACTTTATTATATTGGTGATGTTCAATAAAACCACTAATAACCTCTGTGGGTTTATGTTTTAAAGTGTAATGTGTACAGATACAGATTAATTATATCCATTATTTTATATCACACGACGACAGACGAGGTTAAAACTCTAATGAATAACAAATCAAACAAGATATTACACCGATATGTAATTAATGGTTGATCTTTATACCGAATATTCGAATGGTATTAGGGAAATTGTACAACAGATGGCAATCCACTTTTAAGCCAAAAATCTAGAAATTATTTTAAATAAAAAAAATCATCAATTTAAAACTGTAATTATATTCATATTTAAATAAATTAGAGATAAAAGTAAATTATATCTTGTTTTAAGACAAAGTTATAAGTTATTACGTGATACTTCATTCGTAGAAGGTTATAGGCCTACTAGATTTCACTTTCGTTAAAATGATATATTCTAATCACAGTATTACTTTTCCTAAATTTCACGAATACCGATAGATTTACTCTCTATTTTTGACTCGTGCATTATAAGTAGTTTATTTTTCACTTGTCATTTATATTCATGTCCGGATTTCACTGGTAGTATTTTATATTATTTAATAAAACTAACGTTACTTTGTCACTTTAACATATATGTCTGGTTTAAATATTGTTTTCGCACTGAAGATTAATAGGAGCCAGTAAGTTGAGTATAGATTTGAGATTTTATCGTAAATAGATTAAAAATGCATAGAATATATATTCAGTCTCTTTTCATGACCATAATTTTGCTATCAACCACCAAAAAGGTCAACGTAGTTCTCAGAACGTAGTCCAGTATGGCTGACCTCGGATCAACTAACTAAGCACACGCATAAATTCCAAGTTACAGGTCACATTTCACGAAATTATATCACGTTATCTGCAATACCATTAGCAGGACACAATCAGTTGTATCAAGCTTTAAGGAAAGTTTTCTTAAGAAAATGCTTAGGTGCATCAAAATGCATTTTGATTTACAAATGTTATCTGATTAGTTTGAGATAAGTCTTTTTACATATAAAAAAGAAATATTTTTGTTCCTGTTACAAACGTTAAAGCATTAGGGAAATATGTATGAAATAATAGTTAGAAATTCTGCATATATTTTTCAATTACTAACAATGAATTTCCGAATACTGGAAATAAAAATGGTCCGAATTAATAACTGCTGGAACTGTGACGTAGGTACTGCTATCAAGTTTCATGTTACGATATTGTTAAAACGTTTACTAAATGGTAATTAAAGTATTCTTTGGTTATAAAAAATTATATTATTAATGTGGCATTACATTTACATAAATCATTCAGAATGCTATTGGCACTGGCTGAAATGTCCAATATCAACATCACACGTTTAAAATTGTTGTGTTTTATCTGATACTTCTACTGAATTCCTATATTTTAATCAACCGCAACCAATCGGCGGGTAATACTAGATGCGCGAATCAAGAAATATTTTGCAGTGAGCCAGTTGTAATAACTTATAAATTCGTTAATTTGGAGTAACTTTCTAAAAAATTTGTTCATCCATTCATTATCTAATCAAGTAATCAATCAATCATATTTGTGGTGTCGATTCAGTGTTTATTATGTCAGGTCAATTAGTGGCTTCCTCATATCTATGAGAAATAACATGTATTTGGTGTAACGGGATCACGTTTCATTAAAACTACTAGTGTATATTGTCATACAAAATTGATTTATAACTATTAATGATTTTTTTGTAGTCTATTAGCATTATGAACTTAAACTGTGTATAATATATAGAATGACTACGAAATTAAAATTTGAAAATCCAACAATTATAAATTTACCTTATTATTACCATAAAAATGATTACAAATTCCAGGATTACTGCAATAAAGTTTTCTCGAAAAACATATTATATTTTTCAATTAAGAAATAATAACACATTAAAATTTATTATGATAAAGCTATTTTGTTTAAAGGCATGCAATTCGCTTACCACTTGAAGTACTATATTACGAGTATAATCAAAAGTTATTAAACATTAGCATTTGTTTTGTTTTGGTTAGAACCCATTCAAAATGGTGCTATATAAGAAATTATAATGAAGATAAATGAACCTTGCTTTACGATATTTTTTTAAAACTACGTACTTAAATATAACAGATTGACCATTACATAGAATGGTATACGGAACGTAATTTTACATACGATTTATATTGTTAAAACAAGAATGACAGCGGTAACGGAAATATTATATTGTGTGATTGAAGAATTCAATTCCTAGGAAATGAATACAATGCCAAAGCAATTTAGAAATTGCGTAAATATTTTATTAGAAACTATATCTAGAGAAATACGATACAATACAGAATGTGCCATTAAATTATTCCAAGTAAAAATAGAAATATAAAGCTTAAGAAAGAGTTTACTGTCTTTACCTTTAAGAAGATCTTTTTTCTTTATCAAATTTATGTTGAAAATCTTGACTATTACTTCTGAATTTTTACATAATTACAACATTAACCAGTAAGGCCAAATAGGTGTAACAAGGTTTGTAATTGTATACTGTAAATGATATTTAAATGTTAATTTTTTACATATTTTGATAGCATCTATTACCTCGGGATAGTCCTTAGACTACAAACATGCTCATAATGAAATATTTTTTTTGCTGTGCATTTTGTAAGTTCTAGTTTAAGCGGATATCCTTTGCCTCGAACGATTTGACTTAAATGTCGTTATAACCATGTAAACAAAACGTTTTACAGATTTTGAGAATGTGGCCTCAACTGCTTTGACTTCTCAATTAATTCAAATACTTTACTAACATACTTCACATTTACGTTATTTTAAAACGACCTGTAATAAATAATTTATATAAGTTTATTTGACAAGTGTATAAAAGAAAACGAATGATATTCAAAACAAAATAAAAGAAAATCATTTTATTAAAGAATTTGAAAGTTTGCCTGACAGCGTTACGCAGTCAATTTTGTGTAGATTGTTTTTTTTAAATTTCAGTTATGCAATAATATATATTCTATTTTAAAGGTGAAGACTATGATAATTTTTTTTTAAATATGAAATTCATTAACGTACTCGTCAATATCTATAATTACTCGTTTATTTAACCCTGGTGTACCTTTACTTGACTTTTTGACCGCCAAAATAAAGTTTTCTTGTTGATACGTCAACAGTACCGCAAATTATAAATTCAAAAACAGATATCGCCACATTATAATATCCCAATCCTTGCTAAGTGCTCACCAAACTAACAATCAACAACTTGTTAAATAACAGAAGCATTATATCTCGTTATGCTAAAATCAGCTACCAAATTAACTAGACTAATCAGTAATCAGTGTGTACTGAGATCTTAATTACATAGAACCGAAACGTTTGCTTTTCATTGCAAATTGAGTCATTAAGTAAAATAAACAGTCTCGCATGATATTTAAGCAGTCACAGTCAAAAATATATCACTGATTACATAAATAGAAGTGTGTTTTTGATGTCACTATCGGTCACGTAGAATGTTGATAATGATTACTTACCTTAAATAGATGTCTAGATGTGAAGGGCACATGAAATAGTATTTTTTAAAGAATAAATATTGCATCTACTTAGTTTTAATTACTCGTAATTAGTGAAGACGCTTTTATTTTCTTTTGTAACTAACGAGCAACTACCATGGGCGACAGTGATCGTTTAGTATGGGCGATCTGCATGCTCGTTTGATTTCCTATCGTATAAAAAGAATGTCAAAATAAAAGTATATGAAGTTCGGTTGATAACACTATAATTTAGTAAGTACCTTGGAGCTGGTTTGTTAATGACACTAGAAAGGATATTTTAATAGGAGGGTTTATTATAATGTTTATACTGCCTTAATTAGTTTAAGGTAACGTGTAATATAATATAATATAAAAAACATAGTTCAGCTTAGCATTGAGTCCACTGAAACAAGTTGTCGCCGTGGTTACCTTACGATGTATAATTTAAAACTTTCTCTAAAGACGACCGCTCAATCTGTAACAGACACAATTGGCCAGATTTCCCTTTCTATGGACGAATTTAATGCGTCACTGAGTCCAGATCTTGCTTACATCATTACACATGTTTCATATTTAAGGTGTACCTGCATACAATTTCAAACATCTCTTATAAGTAGAGAAATAATAATTTTAAAATCATTTTATATAATTAAGCCTTTTTAGAAATCAGTAGTACGCACATGTTCAATATTTTCTCTTTTTTATTACTGCCTTATAGGAGAAACGGAGAGAAGCGGTCAAATACTTCTAAGTATTATTGCAAGATATTTTACAGTTTTCCTATTCGGTAACATTGAATACTTTGTACTAACATCTACAAGTTACTTAAAATTTATAATATTACTCAATTTGATTCTACGAGTATACATACAGTATGATTTTTTTCTGCTATATATTATATGTTACTAACTATTCATAATAAATAAAAAATATATGTCAACAGTTACTTAATATAAAATTAATGAGCAATGTTTTATTACGTAGTACGTGAAATGTGATATAAATTTTAAATTAATTACGTAAGAGTAGAAAGATGAAACGAAAAAAATTATACATTGAACCTCTTTGAATAGTAATAAATTATATGGCGCGAAAGTCAATTTCTCATAGTATAAAAATCCACTCAATCATTTATTAATGATCCGCCGGTCTTTTTTATTTAGGCATCACTAAGTCTAGGTCAAGAACATCGATTGAATTGACCGTGGCATCGAATATCCATCCGCTGTCATCGAACTCGAAACTAAAAACGATTATTTATAGATTGCGTCGCTGACTAGCTATTTATATAACGAAATTTGTATTAATATACAATTTTCCTACATGTACACTGAAAACATTATTAACACTTAACAAATCGTCTTTTAGCGTCATTTAAAAATAGCACAATTGGGCGATAAGAATTTCACGTTTATTCAATTCCTGATTTTTTAAAACCAAATGAACGTTTATTAAGAACATATAAATTATCTGTATTTCATATTGATCATTCAATAGACAATTAAAACATATATAAGAAATTAAACGCGTTCAAATCAAATAAAATTATATAATTTGTATTATAAAACTTATTGCAAAACAGTCTGTGCCTAATTTACATTATTTAATTATAACAAATGAAGCATAAATTGCTTTGATTTAATATGCTGTATACAGTATCTATAGAACTGGATAAAGACGCAAGGTTATATAATGTCCTTTAAGTATATACCTACCGTGAGAATTGTTCTGATTACTTAGTGAACTTTCAAACAGTTCTTGTGAACAATACTATAAAGTTTTATTAAATCTAGATGCTTTTTCACACTTATGAGAATATATAATGTCCACATGACGGAGAAAAGTTTAAAATATACATGAGCGCAAAATACCTAAACGATTAAGTAACTGAGTTGTTCCGATTTTGTCACTTTTTATAGTTAATGGCGACATACCACCAATAGCAAAGTATTGCTTGTTCATGTCATTTTAAAAGACACATATTATTGTAGCTATTTCGCAAACTGGTCAGCATAACGGACTATAATTCAATACGAGAATGTGATTTGGTATTTATTGATCTACTTGGCAATATCGGGCACAGCTGGCGTCTATAGAACACAATATTCCCATGGTAATTGTAATGCTAAGAACCTCTATACTAGCGATCCAATCCACTGAAAATAGAAGATACAATGACCGTATCGAAATGTAATAACTGTATTTGAATATAAACGTATAATTTAAATGTTCAAACTATAATTGTATACTTAATAGAATGACTGTGATAATGTTAATGCAATTTTACTATAGCTAAGACTACACGATTAAACTTTCACTGAAACACGCATTATGATAATTTTGCACGCCTTGAAATATATATTAATAATTTATTGGTTACCATCGCGGTTAGAAAACGTAATGCCTACTTTAATGATAGAAAACTGCCTACTGAGACTAGAATTAATGAAGGCTACGAATGTTATATGAATAGTATTTTCAGGAATCCAAGAAGGTGGTAAGCTTATTACGCAATAGTTGTTTTAAATTTGTTCCCATTAAAAAGTTACGACTAACTACTATTTCGAATTTTTTAATTAAGTGTAACATAAAGAACTTAATAATGCCCCATTAAAAAAATAATTACAGTTACAACGTTGCTTAAATAAAAATTAAAGTAAGCCATATTCGCAACCTGTTACAATAACGGACATGTTGGTCTCAAATCGGACCTTGTTAATAAAATTTAACAACTTGTTAACCCTGTAATGTCTACTTAAATCATATGACAATACTTTCACGAGTATTTTGTATTTAGCGGTAATTGATTTATTACAAGTATTTCTTAAGTAATACTAAAGCGTAAGATGTGTGAGTAAAAAGTGTTTAAAGTTGTAATCAAATTTCTTTGAATATACGTATATATATAATCTTATTACGTGATATCATTATTTAGTGGAGTCAGTTATATCTTGTATTATGTCATTAAGTTGACTCGCCACTCCTTGCTTGAAGGAAGCCTCCACGAAAGAATTATATAGGTATAGTATTATATAGTATATCTACATAAATGTTAAGTTATATAAGAGAAAGACTTCCGATATTCAGGTAGTTAATTTAAAAATAATAAAATCGTAATATTTATTTAATTAATTATGAGAATTGTGGAGAATTCGATAAAAATCTTACTCATAAACGAGCTTCTGGTTCAAGAACGGGTACGTAAGTACTTTTACTTTCGCCAAACTAGTGCAGTGCAATGACTGAGGTGGCGTAACGGGTTTGATCACTGGAGCACCGGTGACAAGGTTGAGAAATATATCTAGTACGCACTACGCGACTTTTCAATACTTTATCGGGCTCTACGCATTCACTTGCGCAAGCGAGCTTGTTCCGATTATTTCATTATAGTTTTACGATATCAATCCGTGCTTTACAAAAATCACTTACGCAATGGAAGCTCAAAAGTCACTTAAACGGTCCAAGTTAAGCCTAATTAAGCCGGTTATAGAAAGTTAATGCAATGATAATTATAAATCATACACGTAACATGTTTACTCCCCAGCCATTTGCATGGTATTCTCAATGGACAAACGTAATATATTATGAACAATGAAAATTCAACGGTTCATAGCAGACACTGATTATGACTTTAATTCAGTTTCGTAATTCGAAATTTTACATGATAAAACTGTACAAAGCTAATAGATCTCATGACAGCAGACAGTTTCGTTTGTAACCGCAGAACTTAAATTATGTTATGCCCGAAACGGTGCAAACGCACGAACAAAACCTTTATAATTTCCGGACCATTAAAGGCACCTCATTGTGGACAAGGCCAGTCTGCGTGAATGGGCCAGCACTGTTCACGACAATTGCATTCCATATTACTTCTGTGCCGCGACCAAGTACCGCCAAAGGAGATTAGCAATTCCTACTCAAAGTATAAAGTTTGTTTTATTGCGACACGATTATGACAGTTTTAAATAGCGGATCTAATTGATTTTGAATAACATCGATAGACGGATGTCGTCAACGCCCTTGTTGAATCAGTCTCAGTTCGCAATCGCTGAACTTACCTTTTTAACAGTAAGCACGTAATGTCATTGTTATCGAATATCGATTGGGTGCAGCGTATTTTGCGAAACAATACTCCCAATTCTAAAAGCATTTTGCAAGTTGGTTTGTCATACCGAAAGGGTTTACAGATATAGATATTACTAGGTTTATCGTTTGGTCATTTGGTTTTAATATCCGCTAAGCGTAATTGCTGTGTTGCTGAGAGCTGTCATGAAATGATTGCAACAAACGACTTCGTAAATATACAATTACAAAAATATCCAATCGAATTAAATAGTGTTTTTATAGTGGTACATATATATTGCGGTTATAGAGCTACTGTTAATGCAATATAACAAACAGTATACTATTAGGAAATATTAATAGCTAAAGGAAGTAACTAAAATAAAATATATATAATTTATTTTATTAGCTAAGTATGACGGTAAAAAAGTACTTAACAATAGTTTAAATTGGCTGTCGGGTAGTTGTCTCTTCAAAATGAAATGGGAAACAGACTAATTTCATTTAAAACAATTTAATATGTGCTGTTTTAATTATTAACTTTTCCACATTCATTAATACACGGAGTCTGGACTGCGGTTAGGATTTTTCGAATAAATTATATTATAAAGGATATGATTTAATAATTAAAATCCGGAGGTTGTACAGTTTTTATTAATTATGGAAACGGAACAACAAATCGTGACTACAACCAGTCAATTAAAATTTTATAAATATTGTTAATTAAATAATTAGAAATATATTCAATTAAAACTGTTGACGTTGACGAAAAGTTATTGGGTTTGTCTTAGCGGTAAATAATCCGTATAACTATGACAAAATTGATTTATAATAACTGCTTAACATGCAATCTCGTTGAATGAATAATTTACTCTTGCATATTAATAAACCTCTTACACAAATCTAAATATCTAGTGACAACATGGGCCTTACAAAATGTAACTTTGCACCACTTTTCGTAATATTCATCCGATTAAAAACAAGAATGTGAGAATCTCGATCTTTATTGCAAAGGGTTTATGTGACAGTATGTCAATGCGAAGATAAGTATCTATATTTGAATTGGGTCAACTTTACATAATATATCAACAGAAACTTCGTTAAGTGTTTAAAGAATAACAAAATTGACAACAATTGCACATCAGACGATTACCTATTATAATACCATTAAAGTGTCAAGTTTGTCGCAACACGGCATTCATATGACATTAAGTAGACAGATGAATTGCGTGAACAAACTGCTATAATAATAACGTGAACTTGCCGCTCAGTGACATGTGGTACTTTCTATAAAAATCTTTGTCTATTTAAATATAAACAGACGCAAAGTTCAAGAAGCCGGAAGTTTTTAAGAAAATTGTAGATCCGTAGTTACGTAACATTGGTTTATTTAAAAATGCGTAGTTAGATAAACAATTGGATGCCTTTGCTTTTTACGAACTGTCGAATAAATCACAGTGTTTATGATAAACATCGATAGTGTGTTTGAATAAACGATACCTCAAATCTTAGATATCATTTATTATTATTGAAGCGTTGTCAAGAAATATCACAAGCACTAATAAAAAACTTTATAAAAATTATAAAAGTAATATACAAAGTGAAATCTTTTAAATACAAGCTTGTCCTTACGTACGTGTAACTGTTCTCAGAGGATGGCAATTTAATTCATTATTCAATGGCGCGGGCGCCACACCACATCGTATCTCAATTTGATCTCAATGAACGTGTCCTTACTCTATAAACAAGTCGTCAGAAAAAGTGACATATGTCAATGTAAACACGTTTAACCGGCGCGAAAAGAAGAAAATTTTCTCACTCCGCAAGTTTCTCGTAATATCTTGTAAAAGTTTATCCGTCAGCCAAAATTATGTGTACAAGTTTGCGAGTGCGTTGGAATTAAGCTAATAAAACAAGAGAAAGGAACGTTATTTCTTATAGTTAGGAATATTTATAAAACATTTAAGCTTTTCATTATAATACCGTAAATAATAATATGTCTACGAACCTTAAAAGCACGCACTAACTAGTTTTAAAGTATATACAAATGTAACAGTATAATCATTTTAAACGCCTATTTGCTGTTCAATTTACTCTGTGATTTAAGTATTACTTAAGTGGGCCCAATATTAACAAGAAACGCTTTCGCGATTAAATAACGAAAAATAATACAAATTATGTATACAGCCTAAACATATTATACTTTGATAGTAGACTTCGTTAAGGATTATTTAATTGGTATTTTATAGGTTAGACTGAAGAAAAGTAGAAGCACTGTAGAAGAAAATAAATGCTATATATTTATAAGACTTGTTCAATATTGCACCATTAATATTAAGAAAATTAATGTTTTTAATTGACATAATTATCGTTTATCTTAAAGTTTATAACATATATGACAAATCACTTTGGGTGGATATACAAAATTATTAAATTTCGAAATTAGTCGTTTGGTCTGTACGATATAAACGGATCTATTAATTATTGCTATAAAATTACATTACAAATAATTTTTAATATCATCTTGCTCTTCGGATTTCTAAACTTTCGAATGACATGTCTTTAATAGGCGCGATAAATGACCCCGAAAAATTTGCTTCCGAGAGAAGATCGAATTAGGAGACTGTTATATAAACATTTCATAACGCGCGTTATATCGTAAATTGTGAGTTATCACATAATAGTAGCATAAGATCGTGTGACTTCTACAGTTCCACATATTATGCCCACATGTAATCGTACGATGTTCAGATAACATGTGTGAACTGTGAAATGAGTCTTTAGTGCAATTCTTAACACCTAACTTATATCACAGCGTGAACCACTAATGGTCGATATACATAGCTTATTCTTATTCTTAGTTTCTTTAATAGTATACTAGACACGAAGCACTAAAATTATAACTCAGTCAGCGAATACAGCTCCCAAACTCACTAACATTCATCTCTAAATGGCTAAACTTTACTAGAAGTCAATTTTATCTGAAATCAACCCTGATATATAGATAGATCGTGTAACAAAATTGCAACTTGGTACTTAAGAGCTATTCT
>JAOSYY010000007.1:6058295-6082408 GCA_025727935.1 Hebomoia glaucippe
CCGTCCCTTCATCAAAGGTGTCATTAGTACTATCACCTGTCTTCGTTTTCGGGAGCAGTCCCCAAACATTCTGTATATGGTTCGGAAAACAATAATATAGTCTATACTAATTTCATAATGCTGAGTTTATTTGTTTGATTGAAAGCGCTAATCTCAGGGACTGTTAGTGCGATTTGAAAAATTATTTCAGTGTTGTATAGTACATTATTTTATCGAGGAAGGCTAAAGGGTATATTATATTTTAAAGAACAATAGGGATCCTGGCTAAAAGTCCAATAATGTAATCCACGGTGTAAAGATCGAAATGAAGGCGAGCGAAGCTGCTGGCAGAAGCTAGTGTTTAATAAATCAAGTGTTAAAGCCAACAATTAAAGCATTTTTTTTAATACAACATGTTCAAATTTACCTAAAATTCAAAAAGTAAAGACTTTTATATTTTTCAACTTTCAATAATTCTTTATTTCGTGAGCTATAAATCACTCTCGCGTATAACATCTCAAATAAAATATACATCCAGATAGACGATACGACTATTCGCTAGAGGCAGAATTTCAAAACATTTATCAGTAATTAAAAAAAACAGTTATCTGACACGCATCTCATTCGTTTCTTCCGATGCATGCAACTTATGTAATGGAAAAAGTTTTATGTTCTATTCTTTTACATACAACTGCACCGTTGGAAATAATTAAAAACAATTACGATGTCTCAATCAAGTCAGATCTTATGAAGAAAAATTAATTTTATTTCTCGTTTTATAACCTTCATAATGACAAAATACTATTATGTGTAAATTGCAAGTTTTGGCTGCGTTTGTAACGCCTCGTCTTCTCACGAGAAAGAAATATTATATGCTTACTAATAAATTATAATGGGTGATTGATCGATGTAGGGAATGGATCTAATGATCTTTATGCTTTTCTATTAATATGTAATCCCAATAGTAGTTATTATAATTGTGTCTCGATATTTGCATACTTAAATGGCAGTGTTACAGCTGAATGACGTTGCGCAAAATATACTACATCAGTCTGGCATAAAAAACGATACACAAGCAAATGGCTTGAAATGATTGAAGTTTTCATACGTATACTATCTATTTTTATTCTCTAGTTAAAGCATATATCAAACTTAAACAAACTTCAGGTATTCACTGTTTGATATTTGAATTATGAATTATGTGTGTCGTTTAGACGCGCATAAATAACCAGGTTAATCCACGAATTTTATAACAAATTGTGTTTGTGTGATAAATACGATGTAAAAATTAGATAATATTAGAGACAGTAACGGTAATTCGATAAAACAATTATATCAATAAAAATATATATTTAATTCATATAATATATACTAAATTTCATAATAATGCCATCATACATGATATTTGAAGCTAAGATATTACCTATAACCAAGTACAATTCTGGCTTGTCTATCGATGACTTTAAGCAATATTTAAGACTAGCTTAGAAAATTATAGCTGACATTTTAAATCTCGCCATATTGGCTACACTTTTTAAAGCACTACTTTCTTTAACTTAAAATGTTCTATTAACGATAAATTATTGCGACAAATTCATCTTGCCAAACTTTCTATATTACGCATTGTAACAATAGATTATTTATTAGAAAACATGGCGTCAATAAGGAAAAAAAAGTTGTTACATTATTTACTATTATTGACTTTCTCTACGCTACGCATTTTATGAAGCAATTTTAAAAAATGAACTATTTTATATGTTTTATTTTTAATTTATAATTATCTTAAAACAATCATTATAGCTGTGTAGGCATATGCTTTAAACCGAATTTATCCTAATGCAAATAGTATTTGCATTAGGATAAATTTGGTAATCATGGTACTTTATTTAAAAAAATATTTTTCTAATTAAATGACTGTTCTACCATTTATTTTTTTTCGCTATTATTTCGCTAACTATATAGCTATATATATGGTAGCTTCAATAATCTCCGATCCACCTACCTTAGCCAGTAACTTTGTCAGACGGTTTACTTTACAAAGCAGATAATAAATTCGATAGTCGAATACTTAACGTTGTAAATTGCATTACATCCTTAAATATATAGCGAATTCTTAGTCAACAATGTTACGTGTAAAGTAAACTCGATTTGTTCTCAAAGTGTCCGCTAAAGTGGACACTTTCACTCTTTACGCCCGAGCGCCCACAATTGTTTACTTGAGTAAGTAAAAGCTCCGATTTCCTACTGCACAATAATCGCCTGTCAATAAAATTTTATATCTACGACACAACTTATGTAATTGTTACGACAAAACTGTAAACTCATTTGTGAATACTTCATGTTTACAGTTGATGAAGTGTGCAAAATATAATTTGTTATATTACGAAACATAACAATCTCCATCCTAGTTTTATTAGAACATCAGGTTCATGGAAAGCGTATAAAATTAATAAATAGAATCACACAACATCACGCATTGATATTATGGGTGTAATCTTACTGAATGATGACTAAAATCAACAAATACTGAAGTGTTAATGAAGAATGAGCTGAAATAGAGCTCTTGTAAGTAAAGTAACATTTGAAATTTCATTGTACACATTTTTGAGGAAGTATGTAACCATATTGTTTCTACTAGCCAAAAAATGTAAATTACTATAAATTATTACGTATTCAAAGTAATTAATTTTTTGACACAAATGTTTCTGCGTCATAAAATACTCACTATTAAATAAGGATTCAATACTCAAATTAATAACCTAAGTCTCGTTCTGCACTAAACTAATAATTAAAATGATATTACACAACAACATGAAATCTATGCGAACGTTTAACACAAATGTTTTCCTTATAATATACTTGACCTACTTGAATAGTTTCTTCAGTCATGAAAAGTATGATTTAGTTCACGTAAAACCGAAGATTCAATGAAGCGTATCATTTAAACTAACACTGCGTGTCACTGTTACCTAAGGTTATATTACGATTACAAAAAAACGATTACGATTACTGAAACAAAAGCGATTCATTCACTTGAAATGTATAGGGCAAACTAGAATACTTTGTTCAATTTTGTTCTATTTTCAACGAATGGACCGATTTTGATGCTTTTCTTTTTCATTTGAAAACTGAAACATCTTCGCATTATTTTCCGGGCTTAGTCATAATTAACTATGGCGCTCTGAAAACTGACATAATCGAGAAAAATCTTGTTATAATACTCGAAGGTCTATTCACATTGTTGCTGATTTGAAGTTGGGGATACTTATAATAATTTTGGTATGATCATAATGGTATCTTCTTTCTAAATATGACTCTATATACGCTACTTACCATTTTGAAATCGTGGTAACTAAAGTCGTAACTTCGGACTTTGTATTAAAATTTACAAACTATACTAGGGCACCTCGTTATTGTTATTATAAAATAAGATGCGATGACGAGAAAAATTCTGGCGTCCATACGGAAGTTAAGTAATATAAAAACTTAATTTCTTAGAAATATGAATGTTCCTATACTTAAGTTCTGGTTTATCAAAGAACTATATTGATGTCTTAAAACAAATTAAATACTATATAGTTACACTTGTAAAGTAACTTATATACCTTAGTGTTTATTACATAACACGATATTAAAATTAAATTATAACCACAAAGAAACATTCAAAAACTCAACGATAAGTTCACTGCACAGCTGTACTAGATTAGTTAAACTAACATTTTTTTTATAATAAATTAAGCGATGTTGCATTATTTTGTAACTTATAATTAAACCTGTATAATAAAGCAGTGCGCGTAATGCAGGACCAGTAACAATTAACTTCATGTCTGTACGTGGCGCTTTAAGTAAAACTCCGTCAAAGCCTTTAATAAACAGCAGGGAATTATCTTGCAACGTAGTTGCAGATTATAGCTTTGACAACATTTAATATGTGGAAGTTACAAATTACTGCTTTCACGAAGAGAGCTTCATTATAATCTTTAGCAAAATGTGTACGATTATTCCTAATAATAACTGAAATGATGTGTACTATTTTCCTCATACATACATTACTCAAGGAATCCAAAAAAAGTTTTGTTTTAGTTCAACACAAAATCATCGAAATCCGCCTTGATTACAATTACAGTAATAGAAATAATCGCTTATAGAAATAAAACCGATATATAAGTTACAATGACTTATTAAACGATACCAGACAACCATTAATATTACATCATACAACCACCCACCGCAACTTACTTCAATAAATACCAATTAACGTCATTTATCTTCTGCAATAAGGACGAGAATTGAATAATGATTCAAAGAAACCACGTGGGATTGAAAACGATAGATATCTTTGTATTTATAGCTTAAGCGAATTGCAAACAACATAATTGAAAGCCGATGACTAGATATGCCCTGAGGCGAGCATTTATTCACTAATACGATTTATTAAAACGTATACCCTTCAACATACACACTCACAAAATTTAGGTAAAACTACGAGATCTTACGAAAGGTGGTAAAATGTAATAAGAAAGAATATGAAACCACTTAGAAACTTTAAAATGTTTTGTTGTAGTAGTAAGTTATCAAAATCATCAAGACGGAATGGTTTGGTTTAATTTATATATTCGATATTAATTTTAAAACGTCTTGTACTTGAATATTTAATATATTGCTAATAATAATTTTCTGTAGTTCCTTGCCTAGTAAATTATAACTACTAGTATACAAAATGCCTCACTTCAACACGTTTACTGTATTTTTCTAACTCTTTTAATAAGATGTAGTTTTCGCTTAATACATGAATTACTTATAAAATACATGTACTTACAAAGTATGTTGGTTTACAAGATATCAATACATATTTGGCCTGGAAAACTAACAGCGTCTATTACTTTATTTTTGTGCAACTACTTAATTCTTCTAATTAACATGAAAATGTTCTAAAACTCTAAACTATTACGGTAATAAACATAACATCTAACAAAATTACAACTAGTAATAACAATAAAGTTTACTGATCTAGGCATTGTTGCACTGCGCAAGCGCACAGATTGTTCTCAATCAATTTTATACGAGGAAGTGCTAGAATCATTGTCTCGATATTACAAAAACGAACTTAATACTTGTTACACAACATTTTTAAACTAAAATCATATTTATGCATCGTATATAAATGTTATCATAAATGCTTTACACTTAAATTGATTATCGATTTAAAATCATATCTAACCATAATGTTAATGACTTAGGACCAAATACGTTTAAAATAGGGCTAATATAAAATTTTAATTTGAAAAAGCAATTAAGATTGAATGCTTTGTCTCATTAATCTTATACGAGCCCATTAAAAGGTTTGATAAAATGTAAATATTTACCTTATATGATTTTTATAACCACATTAATCATATATTAAAATACAGAAACAAAAATAGTGTAATAGAGATATACATATAGTAAAACGTTAATAGTGTATTTGATTAAACGCTTTCTTAGGGAAGACGAAGTACCTTTTGTAAACGACCTGTCTCATTTTTATACTCGTATATGTACTTGTTAAAAAAATAAATGTATAAAATAATTTGACTCGTAATGCAAGATGTGACTTAATTTATAATCTATATATGAGTAAATTCAATTTTTCACAACTTTATATAGACAAAATAGTATGAAGAGTTTTAAAAATAGCTGCAAAGTTAGATCACATCTTGAAATTAGGGTTTTTATTTATTAAATATAAATTTATAAATATGTTACAGAAGTAATTTTAGTAATTACATGATTCAATTTACCTTCAGTAGACTTTACAATAAATAATATTTATCCTTGAAGGTTAAATTATAATGAAATATAATATTATTACAATTAATAAATGAAACATAATAAAAGCGTCAAGTTGAACTTTCTAAAATCGATACAAAACGAAAAAGCACTTACATAAATGAAAAAAAAATACATAAAAATATTACAATTGGACTTGAAAAAAAATAAAAATCGAACGTTACTCAAGTAGTGACAAGTAAGGAAGTAAAAGTTAAGTTGGTTCATGGTCACGGTTCAAAGTTAGTTGTAACCTATATAGAAAAACTAGCTTCGGACCAAAACGAAACTGTCCAGAAACATGAAGCAAGAGATAATTGTAATGAAATTGAATAACCCGATTGTATCATACAACAAAATGTTCAATTAAACGTAACAGCAGATAAAATTTAGGCCGAAGTGACTGTCACAACTAACGAGGAAGTAAAAGTCCTTGCATTTAAGGATAAATACGAAACTTTAGTCCCTTTTAACTTATGGTATTTCAAAACACTCGTGACAACATAGCCGTTGCTCGCCACTGTCTAAATATAACAAACAATTTGCATAAATGCACCTGTACTAAATCGCCGTAGGCTTATCTGCGAACATATCGTTCGATTGGATTTAAAATCACCACAGATAAAACAATGATGAAATACCTAAAAGGTAAATGAAACACATCTAACAGCCTACTCGTAATGGTTGTCTCAGAAAAGGACTTTGTATTTCAGCATTACATGGTGTTAATTGTAACATTGAATTGAAATTTATGTGGAAACAACTATCACTTGAAACTAAAGATATCATTGTTAAAAATTCACGACGCATATATAAAAGAAAATCGCTACTTAATATACCTAGTTCAACGAACTTCCTCGTGCCAATACCGTTTATTTTTTTATTCAATACATTAACTGCTGAACACGAATATGGGAATGGAAAGATATTTTGTGTTTATAGTTAGTTTTAAATTTATGAATTATACTTGGATTAGATAACATAGGTGTATATTTATATTTTTTGTTTCAGAAGCGATAGATGGACCAGATGACCAATCGACGTCAGCATCGTGGTGGCAAGCGGGTACAGCGACTCCTTTCCGTGAGACCTCCAATAATGGATTTGCATCAACACATGGACTCGTGCAGACCCACCCAACTGGCAACGATCCATTTACGTTCGGAACAATAGACAGCACAATCGGGCCATCTTCAAATCCTTTCGCACAAACTAGTGGAAACGGTCCACTTAGTGGAACCTTTAGGAGTAATCCGCTCCCACCCCTAGCGAGAAGTGTTAATGGAAAATTAGGGTTAAAACATTTAGATTTTACAAGTAGTGCAACAGCTGAACTCAGGCGAAACCCATCGCTGTCAGCTCCTGATGAATGTGCTAGAGCATGTAGAGAAAACGAACCGCCGAGGATTTGCTATTATCATTTCACACTCGAGTTTTACACCGTTCTTGGCGCGTGAGTATTACTTATTCAATTTCCTAACCTTGTATAAGTTTCCAATTAAATTCACGGGCGTTTACCGACAAATAATTATGATTTCGTTTTCTATAATTGTATGTATGTTTTTTCTGAGCACCCCGCCTTAAAGAGTAATTTTTTATTTCCTGAATAGAATCCTCTAAAGCATTTATAATAATAGCAAGTCTATTAACATAATATTTACATTGAGGTCATATTATAAAATTTTAAATACGTAAATATTAAGGAAGGCAAATTACTTAATTATAAAAGTAATGAAGACTTCATGTAAAATTAGTTTTATTCGTTTATAAAAATTACGTCGTCACAATTGACTTAACGCGAAGCATTCAGAAGCATTGATGCGGTCCAAGTGATACAAATCTAACTCCGCCTGTAATTAATAGGTGTCGACAAATATTATGTAAATTGTAATATTTTGATATAGCACTACTGGCTTGTAGTTTATATATAAATCAATCTTTAATAACTGGCTTCTTTAGTTGAAACCTTATATAGTAAAACTCATTAAACAACAAATAACAAACTTCGTAAATAATTTGTATGCAACTGAATTCAAATGAGAGGTACCGATAAATAACATATTAATTTGCTTGATAGGACAGGGAGTATAAATATATATTTCTGGGTTTGTTTCACTAATCAGTTTTCTTTAAAGTAAAATAGACGATGACCTTAAATGGTATTATATGTTGATTTCTATTTGGGCAGAATAGGCAATTAAAGTCCTAAAAAGCTTTTATTCTGGCTTTGACTTTTAACAATATTTAATTATTTTATCGTTCCATTTTAGAGCTTGTCAATTATGTACACCGAATGCAACAAACGTCGTGTGGTCACATTGCCAGTGTGTGTTAGCTGACGGTGTAGAAAGAGGTATCCTCTCAGCGAACAGAATGTTACCCGGACCATCTATCCAAGTTTGTGAGAACGACAAAGTAGTTATCGACGTGGAAAACCACATGGAAGGCATGGAAGTGACAATTCATTGGCATGGTATTTGGCAGCGTGGTTCTCAGTATTATGATGGGGTTCCTTTTGTTACACAATGTCCAATTCAACAAGGAAACACTTTTAGGTGATTTTTAACAATGTGTTATTTATTACCTTTAGAAATAATTACCAACCGCTCTTTATATAACTTGTCCTGAACGTGCGTCTGAACAGGTCACCGTTATATACCAATGTTTGGACAGATTGCAAATTAAGTATATTCATACTTATTGCAATTTTGAGAATTATATAAATCTTCAATACATTACAATTACATATAGTAGATACATATAATACCAGTACTCTATTAAACTTGTATGCTTAAGCTACCGTGCTTGTAAAGGGCTGACCCGATTTTTATGTAATTTGTTGACAATATTAATATATGCTTAAGGTGTGCAACATAATTGTTGCACACGTTAAGCATGATGACAGACATCAATACTATTAAGTTCTATAAGTAGTAAGAAGCGTATAGGTTGTATGTACAAGCCAGGGCTACGACAACGGACTCGGTAGTATACATACACTCATACTTTGTCTTATATCACTAAATTTGACTACAGGTACCAATGGATAGCTGGTAATGCTGGCACGCATTTTTGGCACGCACATACAGGTCTTCAAAAATTAGACGGGCTTTACGGAAGCATTGTTGTTCGTCAACCGCCCTCTAAGGATCCGAACAGTCATTTGTACGATTACGATTTGACTACACACGTGATGCTCATCAGTGATTGGTTGCACGAAGACGCAGCTGAAAGATATCCAGGTCGTTTAGCTGTAAATACTGGCCAGGATCCCGAAAATGTTTTAATAAATGGAAAAGGGCAGTTCAGAGATCCCAACACAGGATTCATGACAAATACGCCGTTGGAAGTCTTTACAATTACTCCGGGAAGAAGATACAGATTCAGAATGATAAACGCATTCGCTTCGGTTTGTCCGGCACAGGTCACTTTCGAAGGCCATAATCTTACAGTAATTGCTACTGACGGCGAGCCGGTGCAACCCGTCCAAGTTAATACTATTATCTCGTTCTCTGGTAAGTTTGAGTTAGATAACCGTATTTCCTTATAAGAATTAGGTCGAAAAATGGAAAACAGTAATTAGTTATCAAACGATAATAGCTGCAATTATTACAGATACTATGTACTGCATCATTGTAAACAGATGTAATATTTAAAGTAGATTGAATATTGATGGAAATACGTAATGGACAAATAAAAAACTTAGTATCTAATTACTATATGTTCAAAATTAATACACCCCATTTCGAAATTGATAATTGTCGTTTATTAAGTACTGCTCTTTTATAAAAAAAGGACTTAAACAAGACATTCTTTCGTCCATTTAATGATAACATTTTCAATATATTTTTCCTAACGTAACGCTATAATAAGCCTAGGTAATTGTTAAAAATAAGAAACATTCATAAAAGCAAGCTAAGTTATCTGGTGTATGTATACACAATAAAATATTTCCATTGTACTCTAGGTGAACGATACGATTTTGTCATTGAAGCCAACAATATCCCTGGCGCGTACTGGATACAAGTACGTGGTCTTGGAGAATGTGGTATTAAAAGAGCCCAGCAATTGGGAATCCTTAGATACGCTAGAGGTCCTTATCAGCCATCCACTGCTTCACCGACCTACGATGTAGGAATACCACAAGGAGTGGTAAGTTTTGTATATAATCCGTACAAGGACACAATATTTCATGTACAAATTTCCATTGATATTGATTGTATATTATATCCTAGTGTAAATTATAGCTTAAAATACCTAAATAAGTCCAACAACACTTGGTATAGATAGAAAAGACAAGCTTATATTAAACCTAATATTGGTTTCATTTCAAATTTGTTTTAATTATATGAAAGTTTGTTGTGTTTGAAACTATGAGCGTATGAGAGATATTGTGTGGGAAACTATGAGCGTATAAAATTAAAACCCAAATGTAACGTGTTCCTGTATAAATACTACCTTATTATCACCTCGTGGGAATTCCTGTCTAATTCTTTAATTGACGGATATTGCATAGCTACAGAATTCTTGTCAATACGCAGCCTCGATTTAACAAAGTAGATTTTGTTGCACACTATATAGCTCTAACTGTAATATTAAATAAACTATGAATATTTACTTGAAACTTTTCAATAATATATCTGTGTAAAACTGTAAAATATTTTTTTATAAAATGTACAAATGTAGTAGCACATACAAATTGAAAGAAATAAATCTAAATCTCACTACCTCATGATAAACATGAAGTATCCTAGTCCTTTTCCAGTAACACTTTGTTAAAGAAAGGTTTCGCTTCAACATTAAAAAAAAATCTAAATGAGATACCTATTTGTATTTATAGCGTAAGGTAACCGAATCGATACCTTTCTTGGCTAACTAATAGATATAAATAATTCCCTTGTGGCCTATAGTTATTGCAAGTGAATAGTAGAAATTATAAATACAGAGAAAGTAGAAATTAATTTGTAGTGTAGTTTATGCACGTAATATTAGTAATTGCACGTACCTTATCCTCACTAACTATTCAGGTAATGAACCCCTTGGATGCGAGATGTAACGAACCCCGAAATGACGCTATTTGCGTAAGCCAATTGAAAAATGCCAAGCACATTGACCCAGCTATTTTACAAGAAAGGCCGGACGTTAAGATTTTCTTGCCATTCCGTTTCTTCGTGTACAGGCCGGAAATGCTCTTCCAACCGAACACGTACAATAGATACTTAGGTAAGATAGTTCGATAAAATTTCCCCGAGTTAAATTTTGTATCTATATATAATTTTCTTTGAATTACGCTTTTAAATTTGTCAACTTTCACAGTGGCACCTCAAGGAGATCATGTGATCAGTTTAATAGACGAAATTTCCTATATGTCTCCACCTGCCCCCCTCATTAGCCAGTACGATGACATCAACCCCGACCAGTTTTGTAACGGTGACAATAGGCCAGAAGACTGTGGACAGAACTGTATGTGCACCCATAAAATAGACATTCCACTCAACGCGGTAGTTGAAATCGTTCTAGTAGATGAAGGTATGTTGCAACTAAATTACGTATCTTAGAATAGGGTATAGCCGGTTAGCGATGCAAATTTTTCTAATTATACATTTCACTTTCAGTGCAAATCGTAAACTTATCTCACCCGTTCCACTTGCACGGATATGCATACAATGTTGTCGGTATCGGACGATCGCCTGACACTAACGTTAAGAAGATTAACTTGAAACATGCTCTCGACCTCGACAGGAGAGGTTTACTCGAGCGTCACTTGAAACAAGGAGATTTGCCGCCTGCAAAGGATACTATCGCTGTACCCAACAATGGCTACGTCATATTGAGATTTAGAGCAACAAATCCGGGATTCTGGCTTCTTCACTGTCACTTCTTGTTCCACATAGTAATAGGCATGAACGTGGTACTCCAAGTCGGTACGCAGGCCGATCTACCTCCTGTGCCTCTTAATTTCCCAACCTGTGGAGATCACCTTCCCCCGATCACAGCCAACTAATTCGGTTCCTAGAACATTCTTTGTTTACAAACGTGCAACATTGGTAAACCAGTTGATTTTTATGTTAACTAAGTGTAATTTTATGTTTGTTTAGTGTGATGTGTTCGGCGGACTCGAAGTGCTCGACTCCGCCGCGTGTTAATTTTGTATTCGAATGATCAACTGAAGTTCTTGATAGTTTGTGATTATTTAAAAAGTGATTCTCTTCCTGTGTGTATTTTCTAATGTCATTACCATCTGATGACACATTAATTCAGTAACGACGTGTCACCTCAAATTTTAATTAATTTGAGGCTCTACATAAATATACTTGATTTCTTTTCTAATTTTATCAAAACGAACATATTTTGTTCTATAAAATAACTTGCCATTTAATGTTTTCTTCCAGGAATATTTATTTGTGTTGTAAATTATTAACTCATAACTACATTTTCGCGCAGGTAATGTTGTCCGTTTCGTCTTGGTCGAAATTATATCGTATTTGAAATAACATTCATTATTTTCAACGTATTATTTAATTTTTCGAAGTACAATTTAGAATATTTTAATTTTTTTATTCAACGTTTGAAATAATTTATGAGTTTCCTTAACGAAAATGGCGAATGGATGTACATATTGCCCGTCAGTGTGAATAATTAGGAATTCAATATTTTTATCATTAACCAAACTAACAAGCATGCAAAACACGTCCTGTAGTTATTGTAAATATACAAAATTCCACTAATTGTACATACACATACGTTTACTCTCGGTTGAATGATGTGCACGATAAACCACGAAATACCTAAATGAAGACTGTTTTGAGATCGCACTCACGCAACCAAACATTTATATTGGAGAGCGATTTACTTACCTCTGAAGTATTCTTTAATTTGTGAAGATTGCTTTCCTTCAAACCGTAAGCTGCAGTGTGAATGTGTTTTATAAAAGAGAAAATAGAAAATTATACGTTACCAGTACAGTTACCATTAAAACCATAAGTATATATATATTACAATAGTTTTAGTATGCGAAAATAAATTGGTAAATAATAAAGTATCCCATACGATTAAAATGCAATAATTGCAAATATACGAATATATTTATACCATTTTATTATAAGAAATTTGTAAATTTTTGTACCATTTAATAAAATATAGAAAAATTTTATGTTTAAATATTGAACCTATTCTCCTACCTATATTAGGCTCTTCAAAGACGTTCATTTTCTCAGAAAACATATAACCAAGACTACTTTTATACTAGAAAGTATAAATGTTTTCAATAGATAAGAAGTCTTTTCGAATTATTGAGGGGTCTTGTGTTCAACCGTGTTACTCATTTCCTCCAATTCACCAAATAAAACACTTTATACTAGAAAAACGTAGGTTCTATCACTAAAAATACATACTTTTACTTTTTATACATTTTGTAATTAGTAGTTTTAGTGTAATTAATTCACATGTAATCTATTCCCTGTAGCTGTTTTAGATAAAATTGGTTTAATGGAAAAACACTTGGTGGATGCGTCTTTTAAGGTTGTATAATTTTGATTCTTTTTTTGAGTATATGATATTTATGTTTCATGCTATTAATGTAAATAGATCATTTTATTGTTCTTTCTTTTCTTCAGGTATTGAATCCGCTTGACGCCATTTGCGATGTTAAACGTAACGATGCGATTTGTGTCAGCAATTTGAAGTCAGCAAAACCCATTGACAGAGACATCCTTCAAGAACGACCTGATGTCAAGATTTTCTTACCATTCCGATTCCATTTCTATAAGCCAAAGGAACTTTTTAAGGAAAACTCATATAGAAACTATTTAGGTAACATAGACTCTTACTTATTATGTCAATTCAATTACTACTAGGTTTTGCTCGTGAAATACTTCTTGGACTTTGCACAAGTATCGAACAAGTTTATTTTGTTATTAAAATAACATTCTAAGATGTTCATGATACTAAACCAAAGAACATAATTAGGCTGAGGAAGGTTATTAGATGCAATTGTTTGCCTTTAGATAGTACAATTTTAATGAAACGGATTGAATTTTAACGATTTTTAACTATTATACCTTCTTGGCCCTATTAAAAACGCTAAAACTACTGTACAATATATAACACCGCGTCTGAACTGTCAACATTTTGAAAATCTGTAGTTCGCCCTATGATCATATCTAATTAAGTCATTATTTTATTATTAAACATGGAATATTGGTCCAAATATATAATGTATCAACATTTAATACTTTCAGTTGCCCCTGGCGGAGATCACGTGCTCAGTTTAGTAGACGAAATATCGTATCGGGCCCCTCCGGCACCACCGCTCTCACAAATGCACGAACTCTCTTCGGAGCTCTTCTGTAACGGAGACAATAGGCCTGAGAACTGCGCAGTCGACTGCAGATGCACACATATGATTGATGTCCCTCTTAATTCTATTGTAGAAATCGTACTGGTAGATGAAGGTTAGTACCATTTTATTTATCAGTAGCTTAATTAATTCAAATTTAATATAAGATAATAATAAAATATTACAAAACTCGTGAGAAAAATCAAAATTTTTACTTAATCTTATTTAATATTTTCATAATTTTTATAAATATTTTTCTTCATTTCAGTTCAGTCGCCTAATCTCTCTCACCCCTTCCATCTTCACGGAACGTCCTACAGCGTAATTGGAATGGGAAGATCTCCAGATAAGAATATAAAGAAAATCAACCTTAAACACGCCCTAGATCTAGACAGGAAGGGATTGTTGCACAGGCAGTACGATTTACCGCCATTGAAAGACACACTGGCTGTTCCTAATAACGGATATGTCGTATTACGATTGAAGGCTGATAATCCTGGTACAAAAATATATCTTTAGTTTAACTGAACCAATAAGTCGACCTTTCATTCAAATTTTAGCTCATATAAACTTTGCTCAAATATGTAGTTTTCCATCAGAGGTTTAGGTGTGATTATTTTAAATTTTATATAATAACCCAAATTCTTGCAAATTAATATAATAAAATAAACTAATCGCTATTTAGATATTATAATTAATGAAAGACTTTTTACAGGTTATTGGCTATTTCACTGCCACTTCATATACCACATAGTAATCGGAATGAACTTAATATTACACATCGGTACTCAATCTGACCTTCCACCTATACCGCCAAACTTTCCACGTTGTGGCCATCACCTACCTTCAATAACACCACCTTATTATCCAATTGCACACTAAAATTAAGTTATTTCAACGTGATAAAGAATGGGACTTAAAATGTACATCTACATGGTTCAAACGTCATTCTTACCGTCTAAATATTAGTGTTCAGATGGAATCCTAAGCCAACTATGAAAACTTGATAACATGTATGATTAATTTCATAATCTCGAACCAGAATGGAGAGAAATAGTCTCCCAATTGCATCTAGATTTTTTAATTAACTTTAAAAGACTTCTTAGGCAAGATTACCACGATCGATACAATGTATATGCCACAGTACGTCTACGTATTATTGGTAAAACATTTGTCTAATAAATAAAGCGTAAATATCAGCGTAATGCCATAATTAATCTGTTCATAAAATCGTAAAAGCTCACAATGCGTGAACCTTTTGTATCATATTTTAATTAAATTAACTTTGGATATTATAAACTAGACAACCAAAGCTCCTTTAACTTCTTGTATTTTTTTTAAATTCGTAATTAAGTACCCAATTCACTCAGGCCTAAACTTCTTAATAATTTTGTATATAATATTTAAGAAACTCGCAGAAATATTATTGATGACTATAGATGATAATATTCAATAAATTAATAGATTATATTGTTTATGTACAACCAAAATAAGTAAAATGTAATAAAATATTAAATAAGCTTAGTTTTAAATTGGGGAGATACCTTTTTTTAAGATGGCAATAATAATTAATAATTATATTAAGGTATAAAAGTATAATTCGCATTTTGCTATGGTGTTGTGAATTAATTATTTATCGTATTATATAAATTAATTTACTGCCAATTGTTCTTGAAAAAGTAAATATTCTCCGAAATATTTTTAAGCCTAGATAGAAAGAAATTATATAAACTTTTGGTTTAATATTGGACCTAATACAGTTAATTCTCGTACAGACGTCTTAATATGAATGAATGTGACTCCGTATTTCGGTGTGGATCGATGAATAATTTATGCCGGTGCATTTTCTCTGTTAATAAAACAAATTATTTATTGTAGCGCATCATCATCAATGTTAGACGCAATCGTAATTAATATTGATTATCTAATATTTGTTATGGTCATAAAGTCTAACTTCACACATTTTATTACCAACACCTATTAATTATATTAATAAATACTCATTTTACTGTCTCATTAAGTCTATCCTAAATTGTCATCATTTTTGGCCTATAAATGCTGATTGATATTAATTAAACGAGACGATGTTTTGAATTATAAATTAAATTAAAATAATCATAAAATAATACTAAATTCCTGATTCTTTTATAAGATATATTCAAAGTTCATTAAAATGTATCGTCACGTTTATGTTAATGTTGATTTTAGGTATGTTGAATACAATCATATTGACACAGGGTAGAATTTTGAATAAAAATATACTGCTGTGGTTGGCTTGAAATAAAAATTTCTCATTAAGTACTATAGAACCTACAACTATTGTTATAGGATCATTATTTATCGCATGATCATAAAAATAAAAATTGTGCGGTAATCAAATCCAAATCTTTAAATTGTACTCAGTCTGATCATCGGTACTATAGTAATTATCTTTTCTACATTGATCATTTGAATATATTATATTTTACAATTTATATGTTAATTTAATAAAAATACAAATATTTATTTGCGCGATAGTATTTCCACGCCGAAGATATGTTATTATTAGTAAGTAGTAGTCAAATTAAATACAATTTTTATAAAGATACATGTTTCATTTCGACTCGATCTTTCAAAATCATCCGAATAATCGAATTACTTACACTAAGCGAATAACTAATGATCTACAGATCTAGTGTCATATGGACGCATGAGTGTTCGGCGAGCTGTTTGTAATACAAATATAATAACTTTTTTAAAGTCATATGAGATTATAAAGTTTGAAAGCTTATACTTATAACGTGAATGCAATTTGTAAAATGTTTGTCTGTTTCGTTTTCAAATATCCAAAACGTCTGTACCGATTTTGGCTGAATTCTTAACGAGTGTTAACTAATGTTATAAACAGGAACATAAGCTAATTTTATACTGTCATCATCATGTATCAAAGCAGATGGAATCACGGGACACTGTTAGTGCTAAATAATAAACGTAACTACTTGTAATATGACATAATGTATGTAATGTATGTATAATTTGAATAAATTTAAAATGTAATTAACTATTTAAATAATATTAGTGAAATAAATATACAAACCTTCAAAAAATGAAATAATTAGAACACTCTACTTATATTTTTTATTTGACCTTTAAATATTATTTTTTTGTTAATTTCAATTGCGTAGTACACTAAATACTTGGCCTTATTTAATATTGTAATGACCCGTACTCTCTTTAACGTCATTAACGGCTGGTATACATTGTAAGCCAAATGGATTTATTCACATCACTTTTATTATATCTGGGACCACCCACAGAGAGGGTAATTGTACAATATGGGTTTTATTTTACATTAAAAATGTATACAATCAAATACAATTACAATCGATTAAAACGGAAATAAAATTGGATTAATTCATCAAAAAGTATTTACATATTTCTTGGTAATGTTAAGATACTCTACTCTTAACGTAAAAAATATTTTTCTATAAATCCAAAATGTTTACAAATGAGTATGGTTCTTTTAAGTCGACCTAAACACGTAAAAAGAAGACTCGTGTGGAATTTTTTGATCAGGGGTAAAAAATAACAATGTAGTTAAAGAGAATAATGCAAAAAAAAATAATAAGGTTATTAATTAAAAAGATTCTGTAGCACTGAGATAACGAATAATTTCATAAATATACGATTATAAGTTTTTTACTAGAAATAATAATATAAAGAGGTATAATAATATATAATTTATTATATTACATTATTATACATATAAGCATAAGTATACTTGTCCCATGTTGTTATATTTTGCTTAAATTTTTGAGACTATCTTTGCCAATGAAAATAAACTTTTAAAAAGGTTTATAACCCCTGAATGCATAATAATTACATTGATGATAAAAGTGCCTGCTCAATTATTTCGCGAGCATTAGAGATGCACCATGAACTTCATTCTCGGCTTGTTCATTTCTCTAATACAATGTGGTGTTATATTAACAGGTAAATGTGTTGAGATCATTTTTTTTTCATATCTACAATGTTTGGGCACCTATAAATATATATGATCAAAATCTTTACGAATGTTACAATATGAAATTTGCCTTTGTTTAGTAAGTGCATGTATTTTAATTGAAAATTCAAAATGTTCCAAATACTATTTTAGCATCAAAATATGATTCCATCGTACAACCAAGGATAATCGGTGGTCATGAAGCAAAACCATACAGCCATCCTTATCTAGTATCCTTACAATTGAGATTTCTATGGATGCGTGCTCATATATGTGGTGGAAGTATCGTCAATAAAAACTGGGTATGTAAGAATTTTGAAAATCATACAGACATTTTTGCTGTGAAAATATGTGCAGGAGTTAAATTTTAACATCATTTTTTCATAGGACTACAAGGGTAAGTAATTACAAAGCAAATCAAATTTTTATTCATACAAACTTTTAAATAACGAACGTATGTATGTCCTTCATTTTTATTACGAAATTTTCAGCTAATTGATAAAGTAAATTTATTAAGATATGAGGTGTTAGGGTTATTAATTTAGGTATTTTAAGATTAATTTAAATATATATTTAGTTTAAAAACATGCAGTAACCTACTAAAACGAGTAAATTGATTTAGTACTCTTATTGGGTAAACCTTGTCTTACAGGTAATAACAGCGGCACATTGCATTCAAGACTCATGGCTGACAAGATGGTTGCCGTTGGAAGCAATTGCGGGCGCTCACGATGTTTACACGTTTGGAATTAAAGTCCAAACTAACCCAGTTATACGACGTATACCTCATCCGAATTACAAAGGGTGAGTAATCAATCAAGCTCCTGAACCCCATAATAAACTTTTCAGCGATTATCTATAAATTCAGAATGTTAACTACCTTACGCCTTATTAGGTTATGTTCATCCGTAGTAGCATGTTTTAAAAATATCTATAGACAAATAGTGCTGTTTTATCTTTATATCTCAAGATATATTGCGACAATTTCTATGCTATGTAGATAATACGCACTATAACTATTTTTTTTTCAGTGGAATTGGCCCATATGATGTGGCTATGCTTCGTACTATGGCACCCTTTTACTTCAGCAATGAAGTTCAACCAGTTCGTCTACCTCCAAATAATAATTTTATAAACGGTGAAACGATGCAATTGGCTGGTTGGGGAGCTCTAAGAACTACGTCGTTTATCCCAGATTTACCTAGCAGATTACAGGAAGTGCAGGTCAAATATATCCCGTATGATGGTAAGTTTCTTCGTAGTTGTTCTAACAAACCTTTTACATATTATTGTATGTATACAATTTTAATAGTCATTCTTAATTGAATCTAAAGAGTCACATATGAAGACGATTTAACCATCAGGATTTTCTTTTTCCAGAATGTTATAAGGCTCTTGAAGAAATCTTAGAAGGTGAAAGTAATCCGCTAGACAAAAACGCCCACATATGCACTGGACCTCTGTCTGGAGGTATTGCTGCGTGTAGTGGGGATTCGGGGGGTCCCTTGATTCAAATAGTATCGGACTCGCAACCAAATGGAGATACGGTTGACATCGCTTATGATGATAACTTTGTTGATAGTGACTTCAAATTAAATAAGGATAATAATAATGATGAACTTGATACAAATTCGCCAGTTCTTATAGGTATAGTTTCATGGGGTATGGCACCATGCGGTATAGAAGGAGCACCTACAGTATACACAAACGTTTCGGAATATATGCACTTCATTAAAAAACATATTGACACATAATTGTCATATACTACTCTATTTTTGTAAGACGTAATAAAAAGAAAACACGTCTCTTTTAGTTTTTATTTACTTTAGTAATAATATTTTAGTATTTATACATCTGTATTCTAAATATACAATTA
Source organism: Hebomoia glaucippe (assembly GCA_025727935.1). Lineage (NCBI taxonomy): Eukaryota > Metazoa > Arthropoda > Insecta > Lepidoptera > Pieridae > Hebomoia > Hebomoia glaucippe. The sequence continues at coordinate 6,078,279 of JAOSYY010000007.1, forward strand.
CAACTGATTACATTTTACCCTATAGCTTTATGAGTAAGGAACTAAATACGATATTCAATAAATCGTTTTAATAAATATGACTTATATTAACTTATCCTTCTTTTATTATTTACAATGAATTTATTTTACAGCACCGAAAGTTTAATATGTCTCACTTGCTTCTCATATTAGGTTATACTTATAAAATATATTTTAACTTATATAACATTATAATATAATGAAAGAAGTTATACAAAACATATCTACTTTACATTTTTTACTCCTATTTTCCTCTTGTTAAATAAGCATGTACGTACACTCAAAATGTTTTAAGTGTAAATAACGATATTTTTTTTAATACAATATATATATTGCAGTTAGGTACGCACTGTTTACAACAATACATTTCGATTTTCTCTTTCGTTTTGCGAGTATCGGTAGTGCAACATACTACCTAACTGTATTCAGTCTTCTTCCTAATTTAGCAAAACATCAGCAGGTTTATAACTTCCACAGCCAGGTAAAGACTCCAGAACAGTCTTAGGAATCGATATGGGGACACTGATGACTATTGCAGCTGGTAATGTAAGACTACATGATCTGCATTCTAGTAACCATTTACCGCCGTGGTCTAAATTAATCCTGACTATTGTAAAACCTTTATTGGGCACTGTAACTGTGTCCTTAATAGGTGGATTTTGTAAATTTCTGAAAAAAAGTTATTTGGTTGGTTTTGGGAGAGTTTCACAATTCACTTAACGGATCTCGTGTATTGGTATTAATTATTTTATTAAAGAATGCTAAAAAATATCATTAAAATACATTAGTTGTAAGAAGTTAATGTCAAGACCGATAATATACATTAAAAATATCTTTATGAATCAATTCAGGCCTCAGATACAACATTATGTAGGTTTTCTAAAGTTTAATCAGCCTCTTAGTTATTATTTGGGGTTTTGTGCTTAAATAGAGAGGCCAATTCTCTTAATTTTTATCCATATAATATGTGGAATTATTTCTATGATTCTTGAATATTTATAAATAGATACCTACGTATTTTATAGAAGATACAACCATGATTATTAAAAGCAAAAGAATATTACAAATCAATGTTGATAGTCAGAATCAAAAATAAAGTTAATAATATCACCTCTGTATTAAGCTATCTTTATCAAGGTTCATGAACTCTTCCCTTGAGATTGGCAGGCCAGCTGGACTCTGCCAAGTAGCCACCACTTGCATACTGTGACCATGCATGTGAAATGTATACGAATCATTGCTATTGAATCCTGAAACCGAAAAAAAATTAAATACTTCATTTCTTTACATAAAAATAATTGTTTTCATTCCGTAATATGATAAAATACTACTTGAAAGAAATATACATTTATTGTGTATTTACCTTCATTTAATAAAATGAGTTCCAACACGTCATTTAAATCTGCCCTTAATACCTGCATACATTGGACATCTTTATGTTTATATTCTGTGCCCACATTACATAGAACATCTTTCGATATCTCACGGGGCTTCAATAATAATGGCGCGTTCGGATAAAGGAAGTTTTTCTTATTTATTTGAACGACACTTTCTTTTAAAGCTATAAAATTTTATACTTATTATAATGATTTATTACGTGATTTATCTTTTCATTAAAATCAATGTTCAGAATTTTCAACTAAATTAGTATTTATTATAAACATATATTTATACATGCTATCCATTATATATTTTGGCTTGGGTACATTTTATACATAAGAAGACAAATGAGTAAAAAGTTCACTTGGTTCGCCTATTCACACATACAGGACCAGAGAAAATAGTGTAAAAAATTATTATAATGATAATAACTTACACAGCACGCTTGGATAAAATGGTTTCTTTGGTATAACATCGCTTTGATATCGGAAATCAAAATCAGTTTCTTTCACTTTTATATTGTTTGCGTCTATATCGAGATAAACGGATTTCATCGTTGGACCAGAACTAACATCTTTGTGAGATACTAATTTCTGACCGTAGATAATACTTTCTTTGTCATTATTGAACTCTGTATTCTGAAACGAAAAAGATAGTTTGTGTATAGTTTTGGGTTGTAAATTATATGCCATTATCTATAATATAAAAAATCTTGTCTTTCTCACACCTAGAGATAAAATACGTTATTTCTACTCCAAAAATATTTGGAGATAGATTTAAAAAATATATATCTTATGTATTTTTTTATATAAAATTCTCGTCTCTAATTAAATTCCTCCGAAATGGCTCGACCGATTTTCGTGAAATTTTGTGTGCATATCGGTTAGGTCTACGAATCGGACATCTGTTATTGGTCCCCCTAAATGTTAAGGGTGGTCCACCAATATTTTTTTTTGTTTTTTAGACGTACAACAATACACACACTACATACGATACCAATTTTCTCTCATCTACATTAAAAATAGGGGTTGATATTTTTTAATCACAATCTATTTATGTTGTGAACCGAAGTATGTTGGATCAGCTAGTCATTTATAATATGTATTTGAAAATAATTACCGGCGTCTCATCCAGCATCTTAGTATAATTGAAACCAGAGTACAGGAACATAGAGTTAGCTTCTAAGCCTTCACAAGGTCCCTCACCTAACACTTGAAGCCAATAACCGCCACTAGGTTGATCAGCGCGGACTACTACATCCATACGTTCACCTATAAAAATATATTAATATATCGTAGAGTGATAACCCATGCAATAATAAAAGTATTTTGTATTTGGGAATAAAAGAGAGCTCATTTCACATCAAAAGACATCTAAGTATTATAATAAAACTAGATTATTTCAGTTTATAGAATGTTATCAGAATGCACTATTATAACTCTGTACAAAATTGTATCTGTTTTTATGTGCATTTGTCCGCGTACAACACAAATTATAGACCGGAATTTTAATACTTTTTACATTATGAATCATATGTATGAATACCTCATTATTCTAAATGGGGATAAGTTGACATATAATGTTAAGTACCACGAGTTCAAGCCCTTCAACGATGATTTCCTAATTAATGTCGGCGTGGGCTTCGAGAAAGTAATATATTTAAATCAAGTTATCTCATCTCTATTGAAATTTTAATTTAGATACATTTTGTATTTGTTTCACAATAAACTTATTTCTCTCATTAACAGATGGTATATTTAACATTAAACGTAACGCCTTCAACCAATACTAACAAAATTGACTTATTAACAACTTCCACAGACAACCTGTGTGCTTAAATAATACATCCCAATTTGCACATATTGTATAAATTTTATATATACTCTTTTAATTACTACATATGTGTGGGGTTATTCATATATTAAAGGTTTAAGTTAATATGTTATTTATTCTCGTTAGAAAGTCTAAAATAATTTCAACATTTAATTGCGTTGAATTCCAGAAGTACCTACACTTAACAATTCAAATAAATTTTGTTTTAAAAATATGAACTTATTATCATGAACTTCAATTTTATAACATATTATGCTGTTATACTTGACCTTACTAACAATTAATGTCAATGTGAAATTTTTTCTTGAAATGTTTTTGTGCATAAATAATTTGTTTTCGTATGCTGAATACAAAATGCTTTACCGGATTTCTGTTTTATTTGGTTTTTGAAGATTTTCTAAATGAGCATAGCTCAGCTAAAATAGAAAATTGTAACTATAGCTAAAAGTAGTCATTAAATTAGATTTAACTTAGATATACTTGAAAATTATATATAGTTGAAACTTTTTGTTTAACATGTAAAATACATAAAAATCAGTATATTTTATATTATAAGGGAGCAAACGAGCATACTGCAAGTGTTACCGATGCCCAAGGACATCAGCAGGACCAGGGGTATTGGCGACGCGTTGCCGGCCTTTGGCCTTTGAAACGCAGCATCGCCCGTTTACAAAACCTTTATATTTTTTAGCAAATGAAAACGCGTTTACGCACTGATCCGTGAACACAAAGGACTATACAATACATATACAAATCATAAAAACGTAATATTTATGTTTTCGAATTTTATATAAGTACTAGCTGACCCCGCAAACGTCGTTGTGCCACATAATAATAGGGGTTGACTGTAGAGGGGTGAAAATTGGGGGTTGTATGTATTTTTATATGCTGTATCTTAA
>JAOSYY010000007.1:6083706-6096822 GCA_025727935.1 Hebomoia glaucippe
CTACCTAAGTCAATGATTATAGAGGGTGTTTGGGGGTACTCCCGAAAACGAAGCCAGATGATAGTACTCATAACACCGTTGATGATGATATGGAAAAAATCGTGCCAAAAAAAAATACATTTTTTAAACGTTTTATTAGCGTTATTTCGCGCCATCATGTTAGTCCAGCTGTTTTTGTTACCATGTTTCATTAGTGGTTCTTATTTTTAGTAATGTGATGATTTCCTATAAAAGTATCGTTTAATTGTGCTGTACTTACAAGATAGAGCGTAAATAATGCCAATGAAGAGTATTAAAACTGTCTTTTATTTTTGTAAGGATTGATTTTTGCCGTCCCTTCATCAAAGATGTCATTAGTACTATCACCCGTTTTCGTTTTCGGGAGCAATTCCCATACACTCTGTAATGTCAGTGAATTCAGGTAAAAATATATCTACAAAATTATGATAAACCGCCTGCGCGCACGCTCTGTTCCGATATCGGTGTGGTTTTCAGGTTCTTTTAACATATATAGGTCATTTAATAAAAATAGAAGTTATTTATAAAATCTCGTCAAAAATGGGCCATTCGTTTCGAAGATTAGCGACAATTAGGTACTAGACAGATAAAAATTGTATTTATGTTACAAATATCGTAAATGTTTTCATATAAATGAACATGAATAACGTTGTTTTGGATTTTACATACATTTCAATTTTTATTTATTTTCTTATGATTATTTTTTCATTTAAGATATATTATTTACTTAAAATACATAGCGCTAACCTTATTGGGCATCTTTCAAACTTAGTTTACCAACGTATTATATGTTTACATATATTTACGAAAATTAAATTTAATAAAGTTAATTAAATTGTTACATTGTTCATAAATGATTATCTATTTATTAACCTATACATAAACTCTATGGAAGAGAAAGATAATTAAAAACTTTATTGTGAGCCGCGTAGTTTCACAACTTTCAGATTTCATACACTTTCCCGAGTAATTACGAATTGAACCAATTTTGTTCTGTCATAAAATAAAAGCGTGTTCATTATGGTATTCGTAGATACGATAATTTTATTTATTTTATGCTCTAATATACGGAAACTTATTAAAAAGCTTTTATGAATCTACGAAAGAACATGTAACAAGTAGTAGCCCGCAGTTTCATTTATTATATTAATTTTGACAAATTACTATCGACCAAATGCTTTATTTTAACCATCATCATTATCGCACGCCAAATAAAAATGTATATATGATTTTTCAATATCTTTAAATTTTTATTATAATTTTTAGAAATTACAAGATTTTTTTTAAAAATAAAATACAGCCTTTTATATTTGCTGATAATATAGCTTTGTATAAAAGAAAAAAAATAAAAAAGTTTCTCATACAAATACATAAAAAGTAATTGTTAAAATCTTAGTACTTCTAAGAACTACAAAATTAAATCTAATATATAAAATGCTCGTGTCACGGTGTTTGTAAGTCTACTCCTCCGAAACAGCTCAACCGATTTTCGTGAAATTTTATATGTATATTCAGTAGATCTGAGATTCGGACGACATCTATTTTTCTTCCTTAAAATGTTAAGGATGGTCTACACCTACATTTATTTTATTTTTAGAAGAAAAAAAAAATATTTTTATTTTTTGAAGAAAAAAAGTATTTTTATTTTTTTATGATACTGCATATAAAAATAAATACAACCCCAAATTTTCACCCCTCTTTAATCATCCCCTACTTTTTAACCACAATATATTTTTAATAATAAACATTCAGTAAAATCCTGAACAGATTATTTGCTTAATGTTGGGTACTAACTTAGTAACTAATAACTTAAACAGTATTGTTATTCTACGGTGTCTGCGGTGACTTTTAACTGCAACTACTAATAACTGTCGGATAACTATAAAACTGAGCGATTCGAACATAGATTATAAAGTATTCTAACATACTGTTAGTAAAGAATGATGGATTTAGTAAGTTTCCTAAGATGTAATAAGTTTGAGTAACACGTTTTGTTTTGACTTATGTAAGAAGTAAACGATGATTTGTAAAATAAATATTTTTCGATTACATTTGCAACTAAAATCTTATTCTGGACTCTACACTATATAAATAACCTGAACAAAAAATGTATCAGTTCTATTAACGTAAATATTGAGAAATTATTTCGATGTATTTAAATCGGAAGTCTCCATTTCCTTTATTAGGTGGTCCTCTAAAAAATAATCTAAATTAAATTATGCAATCTCCTTAATTTTGAGAAAGTGTTCAAAATGACTATATTAAAATGAAACATTAGTTTAGTTTATAATAATTTAAATTTAGAATTGTAATAGGCTAAGGCTAAATATCAAGACTAAGTGCGCCCAATATATGTTAAATATTACACAATAGAGATGGCAAAAATTTAATATATTGAATTATTTAGAATCAATTTTAACATTTTCAATTCGATCATAATTCGATTCTTAGTATTCTTTTCGATTTAACTACAATTAACGTCCAGGATGCTTACAAGGAGTCTGGAATAGTTGAGAATAATTTAAAAGCGATATACAAAGCGAGATAGGGCCTGTTCGGCGATGTTCACGTCTGTCATAATAAGACTTGTGGTGGCGCATGCGCCTACGCAGACCTCTACACGACCAACTCCGACACATTCACTGTCGTCGACAATTAGAGGGATTATTATTTTACAATACTGTTTATACTTCCAATATTTTTTGCTCATCGTTATTCGACTTTGTTACTAGCGGTGCCCCACAGCATCAACCGTGTCAATTTTTTATATAAATTATATCTATTGTCAAAACAATCCTCAAAATATCAAAACATTTGCCAAAAAATATGACCGAGCTTATATTGTTTTGAAATAAAATAATATTATAATATATTCCTATGTCATAAGCTATTAGTTTAGCTATCTGATTGTAGAAGTCTCATCAAATGCGGTCTAGCTGTTCCAAACAATCAGGCAGACACACAGATAGGCAAATAAATATTTTTTTATTAAAAATACGTAATTATCTTTTCTGTATATACAAGTTATTTCTTCAAGACTGTTCATTTTGATTTATTAATAATTGCATTATTAGGTACCGGGCAAATGTCAAATATATAAAAGGAAGTTCTAATGGTGATTCACGATGACGTCAAGCCAAGCCCGTGACAGAGCTGCACTCTTAGGACAAATGTCGCGGCCCACGTGCGCCCAACACGCGCCACCAACATTCCAAATATGAACACGGTATGTTACCAAAAATCCCATTCAATTTTGTTTTAAATTTATAGTCGATGGCAGAATACCAGTGTATCGTGGGCGTCTAAAATTCCCAAAAATATTAAAAACTAATGATCAGCTCTGATCTAAAGAAATACGTAAACACGGTTTGATCTTGAAAACATGTTTATATACAGTAGATTTTTGTGATACACACCTAACATCGATGACTTATGACCCATTGTGACAAGTGACAGCGAAAATGAAACCACAGATAAAACATAGTCACCTTTAACTTTGCTCTCGATTAGATTTTGATAAGAGTTTCGAGGAAAATGTCACGCAAAACAGGAATGTTGTAAAGGTTGCCTTAGATACTTTAAATATTTAGCGAAATTGGCCTAGATTTACAGCTATGTAACTATTTACTGAGGCGACTAAAAGGCGGGGCCGTAATGTTCTAAGGGGTAAAAGGTCTTAATAATAATCATATACTATCTAGGTTAATTAGAAGCACACAAATAATTAATATCTACGACCTAGTACTTCTAATTGACCTAAATAATAAAACATACACACATCATACATAAAATCTAATACTCTTTTCCCTATAGACTTGAGCAGAAATATCCACTTTTCATCTGACACTACTGATATATCCATTCATTCCTCGTCCTCTACTCACATTAAATAAATATAAAATTAAAAAAAATATAAAACCATGATTAAGCTATCGAAATTGCATCGTTAAATAACATTAAAATCGCCGTTTAATATCTCAAGCTTTTAGTATATCAGCGACCGCAAATTATTTCTTTAAAAGCTTCAAAAAAGGAAAATTACTATAATTAAGTTCACGATAGCTTACACTATTTATCTCTGAACGTTTATTCTTTTTAAATAAACATGTTTATGTAATGATACAAATTAACTGATCTCGCCCGTTGAGTTGTGGCAGAGAGCGATTCTTGTGACCTTTTAAAACTGCTCTTATTTTTCGTATGCCCTTACATTACAGCGCTATGTGTTAAACGCGGAAGCTGCTTGACATTTTGCTATTGATTCGACGCTGATAACGTAGTTTCAACTTTATTAGTGAATTTTAAAGTTGTGATTTGAGCTTGCAATTAATTTGACCTTTAGCGTATGATCGATCGTGTGGAGAAAATGATTACGAATGCCAATTATGCTAGTGTTATTTCTAGGTACAATTTTATATCATGTGATCTGTCTATAACTGAAGAACAGGCCGTAATACATCGACCCTTAACATCTGTATTCGAAGAAGTACCTTATGTTTAAACCTCGAATGTCTTAAGCTTATCAAACAGTTTTTTTATAAATAAAGTTTTGACACTTCAGTATGGATGCGCTTTAGCAACGCTTCAGTATAGATTTTAACTCGAGATACGTTTTAGATCGACTCCCAGGCTAAGTTGTCAAGGTTCATAAATTATAAAAAAAACATTCATCAAATATATATTTCTATTAAAAATAATATATTATTATAATTTATTTTATACTGCAAACTGATAATATAGTGTAAAAATACAGAAATAGTCACGAAAGGTGCAAATAAAAATCTTTAAATACATAAACACTTGTTGCTAATCAAATGAGGTTGTTTTATTAGTGGCATAAATTATATGTTGTTTTTCGGAGCAGTTTTCCCGTTACCGAAACAAGAAAGAAAACATTGCTTTTATTTTAAATGAAGTCGAAACTAATATATATATATATATATTATTACACAATAACAACTTGAATTTTAATAGCTAATAATTAATTTAGCAGTCGTTAATGACAGATCTCTGACGTCGCCTTGACATTCGTGTGTCAAATGTCAACGGGTCGTCGAACCGACGCGTGATAGTTCAAAACAGATTAAATTTTTATTTCGCGCAATCTTGACGCCCTAGGGCTTAAAACAACTTTCCAATTCAAGCGCATAGGCAAAATAAAGTGAACATTTTTAAGATCAAACCCTTTAAGCACCGGTTTGCAATCGCGACTTATTTTTTGCATTTTAATGATATATGTTCAATGATACGAACAAGTGTATAAAAAATTAAGAGCTTTAGTATTTTATTTTAACGTATTTGGATATTTCATTATCATAAATATTAAAGTATTATATTACCTACAAAATATCTCAATTTTAATCTGATATTTAATTTGTTTATTTTACTTAAATATATTAATATACAGTTACATGGTTATTTTTTTATAAATTCATTCAAACTTTGCTTTCGCAATTGAATAAACTTTTATTATAAATGTCACTTAATAATGTACAAATTAAGACAATTGGAGTGTCTATTTGTATTGCCAAATGCTATCCTTTACAGTACTGTGTGTCTGTAGTACTATACAAAATTTTTGGCTATCTGTTAATTCCGACTAAACTCCAAAAAGCCTGGACTGGTTTTGACGAGTCATACAATTGATATTGATACCATGATAAGCAGTAACTGAGACTAATAATATTTTCTCATCATTTCCATCAATTCCAGAACACTGCTCGTTTTGTATACTAAAATTTCCATCAGCCGAATCTGTTGGGATGTTTTTATCGGAGCAAGCGAATTCACGGGTAGAAACTAGTATTAACACATTATTACGTATGTAGTTTCACGTGTCGGCAATTACAAAGGTCCCAGTTAAAATATGTATTGTAATTTACGCGTATTTTATTTAGGAAATGTAGCGTAATGTCGAACTTTGTTTTTAATTAAAGGTGAACCAGTTCTTAGTTTATCTTCGCCTTTTTATTTTTTTTTTTATTTATTTGAATATTAACCGCTTTATGGTTTTTTTTATGATAACGGTGTAAATAATAACTTATATAACTATGTTATTTTTTAAATTCAGGTCAAGGTTTTATAAAAAATTATAATGTTAGATTCAATATTGTTTTTCCATTAGGATATGAAATAAATTTAAACTAAATGGGAGTGTTGACGTATACAGGAAATGAAAATGTAGGTTTATTTGAAGAAATATTTTTAAATTATAGATTTAATAATATGTCTTACTATAGTTTAAGCATAATATAAAAACTCGTTATATACCTGAAATTGAAAAAAAAATTACATTATTTAAATTTTTATGTTTTATCTATATCACATTTTTTTATTTAAATATTTTCTGCTGTCAAGATTAACATTATTAAAAAACAATTTCCTAAAGCTGATAGCACATAATTAACTTCCCAAATTCGATAATTATTCTTTAATTAATAAAAACAGCGTGCATTATCAATGGCAAAAAACTATAAGCTGAATTATTTATAACAAATGACGGGTGCACCAACCTGCTGACATTTGACAAGGGAATGTCAAGGTGACGGACGCGGCAGTGATGTGCCAATTGAGCTGATGTACTGTCCTATGGTTTTAACAACTTACCACGCTCATTATCACTTACTTACTACTAAAACAGGCTCTTTCTTGCCTTAAGCTACATGAAAATTAAAATATTGTACTGCTTCTAATCTTCAATACTATGCAAACACGTAAGATTGATCTGTCTTGTAACCCCTGATATGATAATCCCTTAAAAATTTTGCAAAAAATAGTTTATATATTTACATATGTATAACATTTACAGATTACTTCTCAACTTGCTGGATACAATTCTATGCGTAACATAATTTTAAATGAATTTCTCAGGTCTTATTTACAGACTTTTTGTTTGTTAGTTGTAAAAGTTCTTAACTCTTGGCAAAAGTATTCAAGTCATTATATCAATTTGGCGTAAACTTTGAGACTTTATGTAGCCATAGACTATGCCAAGAATATTTTATCCATCGCAACTAATAGTCGTACGCACTGCGTACAATATTTATTCTTGTCGTTGTTTTTTCACTTTGGTTTACCTAATATAATCTGCGATTTCGAGCAAATTTATTCTTAAAATTGTCAATATAAAGCCATAGATAATATAAATTTATCTAATATTAAAGTTGCAAATGTGAACGTCATTACTACATAATTTATGGTCTGCGAGGCGATTATAACTGCAACTTGGTTTATACAAGAACTGTTCTGCTATCCGCAACACGTGTATTCAATAACCTTGCAGAACTTAGCAATAAATTAGTGTTTGCAAAGGTTACACCCTTCAGAAGGCCTAGAGGACTCTGTATTAAATCTGTGTAGGGTAACCATGGTCTTTATTGTTATGGATTCATTTCGTGAGTCCTACTATTTGCTAGCTACCAGTGCCAAATTAGTACGTCGAGAAATGAATGTAAAAATAAATTATATGTTTTGTTAAATTTTTGGCTTTAAAAGTACTAAGACAGTTATTTAATATATAAAATTCTCGTGTCACAATGTTCGTTCCCATACTCCTCCGAAAGAGTTCGACCGATTTTCGTAAAATTTTATGTGCATGTTCAGTAGGTCAGAGAGTCGGACAACATCTATTTTTCATCCCCCAAAATGTCAAGGGTGGTTCATCACTATTTTTTTTTTATTTTTAGACAACATTTTTTAAATTTTATTATTCTATGATACAACATATAAAAATACATACAATCCCAAACTATATTTTTATGTGACAAAACGAGGTTTGCTGGGTCATGTAATGTTATATAAGAATGTTGACGTGTAATTTGCGATATGTGTTAAACATTTAATTATAAATTATAGTTTCAATTATATAAGTACGAGTATATAATATACTAAAAATATGCATTATATAAGTTTAATCATAATAAAAGCAACGGCTGCGCTGTAAAAATGTTTATCCCATTAAGTTACTATAAATGTATTGATTTTAACACATAATTGAATTATAGACATTGGAACTTGTTTATAAGCACGAATCTTAATTAAATGTTATGCAATAACGAATATATAATGAAATAATTTAATAAATTGAATTACGACTTTAACGTCTTTATACGTTTGTTAAAAGCGTACGAGTTCCTTAAAAAGTGTTTCCTTACAAATTAATACATTTTAACGTTATGTTAATTAATTATGTATATATAATTGCATCAAATTAACTATTTCTCGTCTAAATTTAATCTAAGAAATGAAATATTATTTTATAAAAATGTCCTATAAAATTGTAAATCATGTTGAACGTAGTTAAAGCATTAACTGAACGGTTATTGTGAAGAGGAACATTCGTCGATTGTTTTGTTGTACGCTGTATGGCTTGGACTTAATGGTATTACAGCGTGCTATATAACTTCTTTTAAGTATGTTACTTAAGGTCTAATATACTTATGTCTTTTATTATTACCTTTGAAATTCTCGAGTGCTCAAATTAAAAGTAAAAAGGATGATAACACATTATTTATGCAAATAAACATAATAGAAATGTCTATTGATATAACAATTAATACATAAATAATTACATAAATAGCATATAAATAATACAACAATATTTCATGATACTGCCAATTTACAAAACATATAATTATCTGTCTGTTTGTTTCGGATTATCTCTGTAATAGCTGGCCTGATTTTCTTGGGACATCCACTGGCAGATAGCTACTGTTGTAAAGAGTATAGGCGAGATTTATTTAATCATAACAATTATTTTCTCGCATATATTTATTTTCTCAATTAGGTTTTTTATAAAATAGACATAAAAGTAAAATAAGAAAAACGTAAATACAAAAATAAAAATAGTATAAAAAACCTAATCTGGAAAACCACCAGTAGCGGAGGTCAGCCCAAGCTACCGATGGTTAGGGCCGCAGAGAAAAAAACCTTCTGACAATCCGTCCTGTGTCCAGGAGTACTGCCTTTTGCATCTGTCCCTAGATCCAACTATCTAGCGAGAGACTTTTTAGATTTCAAAACAATCATTATTAACTCTAAAAATTATTTGTATGCAGATGAATTGAATTAAGATGGCTTTTAAATTACGTCATGTGTAATTCAATGAGAAAATATTCATAATCCGGCCGAAGTATAGTCAAGTAAATGTCATACTTGTCTTTCGATAGTAATCATAAAAATTTGAAGTACGGAGATAGACACAAATATGTATTTTTTTATGAGATAGAAAGGCGAACGAACATACAGTTCATTCTCGCCCATGGTCACCTCCAAGAACAGGAGATCTAGGAGTCGCGTTGCCAACTTTGAAGCCTTATCTCTTTTTTCGAGTATTCGGAAATTCAAAGTCTGAAATGGTATATACTTATATTACAATGTATATACTTAAAAATTCATAACGTACACTTAAAAACAACATACTTTAAGATTCTTTAATACATATATCGTTTTTTCTAAGTATCAAACATTGCGTTCGACCGTTTGTATACAATGGAACTATAAAAACGTACTCTACATTATAAATAATTCATATTTAACAATCTTATCTATAGCATAAAGCTGAAGTGTTTATTTGTTTAATTGATCGCACTAATCTCAGAAACAACTGGTTTGAATTGAATAATTGTTTAAGTATTGGAAAACCCTTTTATCGAGGGTTATGGGCTTTGTATTCACTGTTGTGAAAACGAGAAAAATCTTTTACATGTTTTACTTCCGTTGTGTCCGTTGTATGACGGTATTGTTCCTTTTAAAAAAATCTTTTAAACAGTCCGCGATGCTGGGTCTTTGAAGCTTGGCTTATGTTAACCATCTCAATTATTATCACGTTGTGATGGAGACGAAATTGCGCGGATCAGCTACCTAGAATATCTCAATCTTATACATAAAATACTCGTGTCACAACGTTCGTTCCCATACACCTCCGAAACGGCTTAACCGATTCTTATGATTTTTTTTTATGCATATTCAGTAGGTCTGAGAATCGGCTACTATCAATTTTTCATCCCCTAAATGTTAAGGGTCGTCCAACCCTAAATTTTTATCTTTTAGACAAATTAGTTTGTTTTTTATTTTTTTTTAATTACAATATTAAAAAGTACATGCAATCTACGCAAATTTATATGGCAAACCGAAGTTTGCTAGGTCAGCTAGTATCTCTATAAATTATAGCCTATGTCTATGTGTTATTCTTATGTATGAACTATATTTCTATGGAGTTTCATTAAAATCTGTTCGTTACTTTCTGCGGGAAAGAGTAACAAACATCAATACATACTTTCGCGTTTATAATATCAGTAAAGATTTGTAGTTTCGTTTTGTCTATAGGATGTCTCGAATTCGAAGGTAAACAAAATCGTTCTCGGCGTATGTATATTGACATAATTCGGCGGAATCGATAAACACGGCGAAACTCGTAATAATAACACGGCAGAGAGGAGATGCCTTAGCCGTCGGTAACAATGCGTGGGCTTGTTATGTAAACATGACAAATATTGTCCTGTTGACACTTGTGACGTCATGACATTTACATGTTGAGAGTCACAGATACTTAAAGCCACATAAGGCTGCATTCACACAATTTTCTCTTATGACAAATGAATCTGTCTCACCATCGCTTATTAGTAGCCGTGACCCCGCGGTTTCACCCGCGTCAATTATATTTACACTATTTTAAGTGTCAATAATAATTGAAATAAAAGCCTCCTCTCCTTATGTAAATAACTGTCTGACAGTCCCGTTAAAATCAGTCGAGCCCTTTCAGAGATTAAACAGCGAACGGATAAATGGAAATTTAAATGTTTAATAAATTTTGTTTTCGTCTTCAGTTGAGTATACTATATACTTAGAAAAAATGTTTTATTTGTATTTGATATCAATGTGAGTTTAGCAATTTTTATGAAATACCTTTTACTGTAGTTATTTATCTGTAGATAAGTAATTTAAATTCTATGGTAGTCAATAATCTTATTTTATAATTGTTGACCCAGAAAACGTCATTTCGAAACATAATATGTATATAAGGGGCTGATTGTAGAGGGGTGAAAATTTGGAGTTGTATGTATTTTTATACGCTATATCATAGAACAATTAAAACAAAAAATATTGTCTAAAAATAAATAAATAGTAGGGGTGGACCATCCTTAACATTTTTACATGTTCATGTCAGACCTACTGAATATGCACATAAAATTTCACGAAAATCGGTCAGGCCATTTCAGAGGAATTCAATTACGCACACCGTGACACGAGAATTTTATATATTAGAGATGGCAATTATGCGCTTACAAAAGTTTAGATACATAATATAATGATCCAATATTAGTTTAACTTAAAATACAAAGCTTGAATGGCTTGTTCAAATCAAACAATATGATATAGTAACGATAAGAGGTCTGTCAAACGCTCAGTATGGAATGAATAAAATGTCACTCCAGCCTCCACGAGCCATTTGAACATTACGTGGGCTGATGAAGACATTATTGTATCGCGTTCGCGTGAAAATCTAAACACAATGTTACTAAAGTATTTACGTACAACTCACAAGAATTAAATTATTATTTTAAGTAACTACAGACACAAAAATATAGCTAGGAACTATCACGATTGTGTGAGCACTTAAACAAAGAAAGGACATCAAAATCACAGACAAGCATCCCAAGTGCCACCCATATTATTTCGTCGGTTTAAGAATAACACAGAAAAGCCAGTTGAATAAATTTATTACTGCATTTCACCTGGATTAATAACAATACATATTATCAATCATTTATAATCTAAAAAACACAAAAATAAGCGTTTCGATATCGTTTTAATGATTTTTTCATTAAACACGTCTTTGATCACAGTATCTACGCGGTAGTGATATTAATTTATCATTTAAAGCCACCCATACTCTAAATTTATAGAAATGACAGGTATTTGCAAGGAATCTCCACACCGGTGGAATTAAGAAGTCAGAACAACATCAAATATCTCCTTACATCGAGAACTACTTCTGAAACTACTTACATATAATTTTTACTCAACATTAACGTGTTTACAAATTTATAACATTGACGCGGAGTCCATCAAAAGCAGCTGCTAGAAATTCGAACAATGCGAAGACCAGAAGCTTACTCATTAATTTCCTTATCTAAGTACACAAGGCCGACTGTGTCGCACCTTACAATGACGAACGCAGGGCATTCGCTTTTGATGTATGGACTCTCGATATCTTCGATCGGCATGACGGATAGGCAATTTATATGTGCACAATTTGCGTACCAACCGGTCCCTGATGGGAAATTCTGTGATGCAAGATAATGTTTGTTAGACATACGAAACTGCGCATACTTTTAACACGTGTGAATATTATACAGAGTAGAATTTAGAGGTTATAATTAACGGACATATTAAACGACAAGTAGTGACGATGTTTTTTGATAGATCGGAATAATTATTTTATTTTAAATCGACAGGAAAGCGGAGTGTTATAAGTTTAACGTGTTTGTCTGTCTGCTTGCATGTGGCATAGTAGTTCCTAAATTAAAAATGAAAGTTTAATAATGAGACTTCACTGAAAGATTATGTTTCAACAGCTGATATTTTATAATGCTCTAAATTCAAGTTTGACAAAAACATAATGCAACATGCCTTCAACTTTTTGCATAGTGGGTTAATCTTTTTATTATTTTCCAAGCGATTATTCAAAGTAAATAACGCCACGCGACCGGTCAGCCCGCAAAGGCCACGATCAAATCCGATCACTTTCCCGTCGAGATGCGGATTAACTCCCAAATGTCACTGGCTGTGACATTTTTATGTCGGGACGACATTTTGACGGTTACGAAACTAAAGATAGGATCGAACCAATTAGAGATTAATTTATTCAGTTTCGAGTATTCCGTCATGCAATAAGTGAATTGATTGATGTACTCACAATAGTAGGTATAGTTTGTCTGTTTGTTGTTCGAGTGGTATTGTGACTAGAGATATGCGAACGAAGTTGTTGAGATAAAGATTGGGAAGAAATGCTTGCATGGTTTTTTTTTATTGTTTCTGAAAAGCTATACAATTTGGTTTCTTATATTTAACACCAGTAAGTGGACAATGATTTTG
>JAOSYY010000007.1:6096922-6118535 GCA_025727935.1 Hebomoia glaucippe
TGCACTCTTAGTAATATTAACAAGCCTACTACTAGATGTCACTAAGCCGCTATATCAAAAATAAATGTGATTGGTTAAATTTAGTTAGTCACGGGTCTATAACATCTAATCTTTATTTGTTTAATTTTTTAACAAAAAAAGTGAATATTCAAAGATGAAAAAAAAACCCTAAAAATACCCCTAAAAATTTTAATCCCTAAATTTAGGGGGGAAACCCCTAAGTTGGTAACACTGACATCGAACGACTATTGGATAAATAATACGTTAATGCAAATGGCGTGGAATAGAGGGTGACCATTCTCTAAGTGTATATTTACGAACGTAGAAATTATTTCTACCAGAATATATTTATAAAATTGCTGCTCTATTGTTTAATTGTGAGAAATAGTTAAGTTTCTTTAGTATTTACTTATTTTACAGGTTCCTTCACAGGTAAAGTATCGCTTTGAACGGCTTGGAGAAAGAAAACACGTTCATAATATTTGTTTTATTAAATATTCAAAACGAAGTTTATTTATGTTTATTTTCAAACAAGTATCACCTTTTAGATAATTCTCTCTCTGCAGTATCTGCCTCTAATAATTATTTTAGTATATTGTTAAATGTTGCCCATTACATAGGTATCTAACAAAACAGGTCATACTGATTTGTTATTGCTGTCAATTTACTTTCGCTTTGTATTCTTTTTTATTTTAATCATAATTAAAAACAAATATAAATTAATCATTTATATAATATTATAAATATGATTTATATTATTATTCATCTTAGACTTTATTAGTTCTTGTATCATTGTATTTTAACATGGCATTATTTTTATAAGCGCCACCTGTTCAATACTATTAAAACTAAATAAAAGTATACTAAAGCTTTCTAGTCGATGCTGCACATTTCCTGCCACATTTGTATTTATTTACATTGTATTCTTAGTTCACAGTTATAACCCTAGGAGTTATATATTTTAATATTATTTCTTTGTAAGTGTTTTCGTTATCTTTTAATTTTATTATTATTTTGTGATAACATCATAATTTATTTACTCAATTGGTATTTCATACTATAAATAAGGTTTACGCAAGTGTCCTTGCGTTTTCCACTAAAAATATTAAAATAATTGTTAAAATTTCTTAATATAAATCTTAATAATATTTTTATTTTATTTAGTAACTTTAAATTGTGATTGTTTTGAAATAAGTTTTACTGCTACCTAAATATATCAACTAATAATATCGAATTGTCCCGCGTTAGACTTAAGTGCAAATCTCATTGTATTTATGACACTATTTTTATTTTTAATGAAATTGGAAAAGCTTCTAGATATTTGCATATACGATATCTTTAAAGATTGGATTTTATATCATCTATTCATTTTTCTTTTTTCAGTAAGCTACTCCTAAAAGAGAGATTTTCGTGTATAAACATAACTTTCCGCATATTTTCCATGTTTATTTTGGATTTATAGTGTCGCCACAATATTTTAAATGTTACAAAACCTACTGAAGGTTTTTGATCGAATTAATTAGGTACTTAGTAGTAAGCAACTTATACACTGCGACATACAAATATTGACGATCTAGAAAATGTTATTAATTTGTAATTATTTAACAGTATCAAATAAGTTTCTTAACAATGGACAGTAAACTGAAGCAATAATCATTTAAACACTCGTAATCAGCCATCGTGAAGGCAACGTACTATTCTGCACTACCTTTTACCGCAATGAAACTATCTGACATTTAGTCCATGACAATCAGTTAGTTACTATAATGGCGCCATCACAACTGCACAGTTAAAATGTTATTCACGGTATTATTTACAAGTATTCTACTGACCAATGTCGAAAGCAGAGAAGTTGCCAAAAAGCCGTACGTAGTTTTTCCTGTACCCCTTGAGTTACCCTATCGAAATGAACGTGCGGAACAGTGCTGGCTTAGAATAGAAGACGTTGAATTAATAGAGACAGTCGCCGTATATTGCTATATCGCACAATCCTTCCTCAGAAATTACATCTATGAATATAATTCTAGAAAAATGACTGAAGACGAAATTGACGTAAGTTTATGGAGCGAAGAACCGAGAAACCAAGAAGACATCGGTACGAAAATCATTAATCAAAAATCGAATGTAATCGATTGGAAAATTACTACAGTTTTGGATCCTATCACCCGTATGCGGCTGTATGTAAGTCAGAATGCCGACTGTAGGCTTATAATGTACAGCAGAGAAGCAGAAACAAATTATAAGTTGGACTGTGATAAAATTTTATACTTTATAAACGACCGTATGTCTAGCGGTGGACAGTTACGTAATGCTCGAACAAAATTGCCTGTAATCTCTTTAATTGCTATTATGTTTCTTGTGTTATAGGAGTTTGTTTACAATTTTTTTTAACAATTTATAAAACGGTATAAATGAATTAAATAGATACAGTGTTTCATTTAAATATTCAGCTGACGCCAATGTTTTTGCTATATGTTTTTATTGTCATCAATTTCATACTTGAATGAATTTGGTTTTTGGACAGGTTAAGGTATTCTAGTCTTAACAAAATACTTTTTTACGTTATGAACATGCCTATGTATGTGTATATAGATGTATATATAATAAACATAAATTACTGAAGCAATAAGTCATTGTTATTGTCATAAAATGAAATAATCGCTCATTTATTGTCATTTCTGTGTTCAATGGAATGTTTTTCTTATTGTCTTTAAACAATAAAGTTGTTAATAGAAATCGCCGAACCATAACTAATACATCTTTTGACGATATTAATAAAATGAAATAATCTTTATTTGAAGTATCGTAATATGCTTTTGTAATTACTGACTCTTCTTCAACTGTACATGAATTATTATGTTAGGTAGATAGGCATATAGGAAATAAATCAAAGTTTTTCTGTTAGTAAAATAAGATAATCATCTAATAATTACTTAAGTAGGTCCGTAATAATGTATTATTTTCTGAAAGAAAGGACTCCCCAGTGTTATCACTAACAGTTTGTACAAATTATTCTAAAATTCACAACATGATTTATACATTTTTTCAAATACTAGATATCTACCGTAGCTACGCATGGGTGGGCAAAAACAGAATATTAAGGAAAAAACTATTATCGTCACAAAATTTCTATAAACTGTAGTACCTGACTCGGATTAATCTTATAATGTTTTTAAAAAATCTTTCCATCCATTCAATAGTCATAAACTTTACCAGACGTAGGTACTTAAGTTTTAGTTTATATTTAATATAAACCTATTAGACGAGTTGCGATAAAATTTTTATTTATACACTGTACCTACAGATTTTCATTTGTGAGAATTGAGTGGGATATTTGGTTATCTCCCGACTCCTGGATCACCGTATATAGATGGATAGGGTGCGAAGTGCGCAGGTGAGTGTTTTTGTTTCAAACTATAAATTTGTCGTAGCTAAAACTGAAATTAAATAATAATTCGCTAGGGCATCATTGATTTATAACAAATGATGTCATGCAGCCAGCCATCAAATAAGTTTTATGCTCTTCTATTGTTGATGTACGTCATACAGTGATCTTATTACTCTTATTATTTTTTAGATTTAATTCCCACCAGTAAATATTTTACTCAACACAGAACTACATTGTATTTACCTCACGTAACCAATTTACCGATTGTACAGAGTATACATGCCGTAGGTGGAACGAGGAATTACACAGACAGAATTGCATTTTATCAACTCTCTGCTCCCAATTGTTTGAGGACGAAATGCATTAAACAACAAGAGATTTTTAGTAACATCTTTTTTACTAATAGGAATATAATATACATTTATATTATATAAGGCACTGTTTACGTTGTTAGGTTACGAGGTATGTCAAAGAAATAATTGACATTGCCTTGTAAATGGTTTTATACCTATTGTGATCGTGATATTTAATCCAAGTCTCTTGCCTTATGAATCACAGTTAAATTTGTGAACCTATATTAATGATATTTTCAAAATTACTGTAAATTTATTGAATTTTCTTTATTTTTTATTTACATAAAAGTCACATATTGAAAAAATTTATGAGATTATAATTATATAATTATATTTAACGAATGATATAGTCACTCGTGACTATGGAGACTGGAAAACAGGCGAAACGTTAATAATTAATTTTGTTATTAACCGCAAAAAATACTTACAAAATTGTTTAATAAATAGAAATTTTTCATTCGAATAACATGTCTTTCATGATGAACTTGTTGAATATATAATTTATAAGGAAAACCATTTAATTACATTAAGTTCCTTCCATTTAATACAAGTAAAAGGTATTTGATTACAGATACTCTACTACCTAGATTACTGAGAGAATCATAGTACGAGTTAGTTTATTGTAGGTAACGCCTTCTTAACTATAAACATGATGATATAATACTGGAATTAACTTTTCCTTGATTATAGTACCTAGTAAGGCTCGATTATTAGTTTTTTCATACAGTGAATTATTTCTTTACTAGATTTTGCCTGCGGCTTAACTTGCGGTTTATGTCGATTTTGTCAACAATTTATAGTTGTTAGTTATTTTAATTTTGTGTAAATTCATTGGATTTAAAGACGCTGATTTATTATATGTATAGTCATAAATGATACCTACTACCAACGAAGTAGCTACTTGTTCTGAAGATTATAAGAATATCTAAGACTGCAATATTAAAAAGCAATAATAAGGTAAGTCGATAAGCCAACGCACCTCTCAACAGATCTTTATAAATTATAATTACAAGAAATCTCGACCACATCAGTTTTCAAACAAAATAACCGGATCAAAAGCGACCGATTAATTTAGAAGCTACGACGCCTTAGACAGATACATATCTAACTTATGACGATGAAGAATAGAGTGCCAAAAAGTAATAGCTTCTAACGAGAGCTTTTACAGCATAAAAATTGAATTATATTACCAACATTCACTATGTAAAAAAGAGATTCACACAGCATTTTTTCTGTGAAATAATGTTAGGAAAAACTCTTACCTCAATATAAACAATCACAATGTCACACAAAATAAGGTGCTTGGGTTGCCAACAAATTTTAGTTAACCCTCTCAGTTTATGTGGTTTTTTATGAGTTTAGCTCACATTACATAGCGGGTAGCAAAAATCTGGTGGCCGTGGAAAGCCACAAGGTCGAAAGGGCACGTCCTTTTAAAAGCAATGTTCTCACAATCACTAAGAATACGGCTAATGTATCCTTGTAAGATGTAAACGTAATATAATAAACAAATAACTGAAAAGAAAAATGTTTGGAATGTTTTGATAAATTATTGTCTCTAAAAGCTACTAAAATATATTATGTTTAAAGCCAATTTACAAAATAAGCGCGTGTTTTGAACCAATTCCAATTTTAAGGCCATATTTTCACTCCAATTAAAAAGGTAGTTTTATCTGTGGTGAATTACAACAATGGACGTTGTATATTTGTGTAGCGTAATGGGATTTTGTGTCTATGATAACGTCCAAGCTGTCCACGGAAAGTTATTGAACATCGACAACAAGTACAGATAAAGCCATACCCTACAAATTCTCTTAGGATTTCATGGTAATTACGGAGAAAGTTCTACTTTTTATAACAGAATTAACCGTAGTACTTCACAATCTCTGCAGAAAAATGCGTCATACATTATATGCTATTTTAGTTGATATTATATAATATATACAATAATAATACATCACTAACATCACTAGAATGGAAAGTTTTTTTACATGTTACTGAGATATGTACTTACTTATTTATAAATATATTAAATCAAAGTGAACTTGACTGAATTTCTGACAACAAACAAAGGAATATGTGAATACTCGAAGAATAATT
The DNA here is from genome assembly GCA_025727935.1 of Hebomoia glaucippe. NCBI lineage: Eukaryota > Metazoa > Arthropoda > Insecta > Lepidoptera > Pieridae > Hebomoia > Hebomoia glaucippe. The sequence continues at coordinate 6,102,764 of JAOSYY010000007.1, forward strand.
AAAATAATACCTGCAACAGATCGTCCTTAGATATAACTGATGTAATATGGGTAAGGTATCCATGGGCGACAGAAATCGCTTATGAAAAGTGAATTGAATACTATTGTTGTAAATAAAAAAGGTAGAACAGGCATCTAATTTTTCTGTTTAAGCAATTAACACTTTATTTTCCTTTCAGGAAGCTGTTTCAGGTAAAATACAAAAACATAAAGTCAATTAGCCAAATATTTCCACCGCCTTTATAGCCCTGGCACTTCATCCACGACTTTAGATAATAAATGTGTCACATCAATTTATTATTCACAGACAACCCATTAAACACTATCACTATCGGTTTTAGTATTTTTAGAAATCTTATTTAAGAAGGAATTTTTATAATAAATGTATAGCCAGTAGGTATACGTTAGTCTTGAGAATCATCAATGTTAAAATGTTAGTTGTTACGAAATTCGCCAAATTATTTTTACAGACTTTATTAACTTACTAAATTCATATGGTTTTTGTAGCTGAATTCAGAACTACAATGCAATTATAATTAATTGATTCTTCTTAAGTACTTTATATAGTTCAAATATTATGATATTTTCAAAAGTATTAGTACCTATGTATGTTAAATTGCCAAAATAAATAAATGAATGAATTTCATCAGACCGGTGACTATGGACCTTTCTTAATTAAGAAAAATAAATATACTTTGAACTTCGAGTTTCCAATAATACATACATAATACACGAGAACATATTGGTATGAGTAAAAATTTAGTGATTGCTGGTCGATATTACATAAAGCTACGTACAAAAATACCTCTACGGGTATTTTGTATTGAAATTATTTAATTTATAAAAATAATTCGCATTTAACTGTTTATTGCACTCGTTTTCTAATTTAATTTTATACAAATAATATTCAAATCAATAATAAGAACAACAATCACCAATATGCTTGTGGCGATCTCATGATCAATATTTATTTTTTGATTCAGGCAACGTGAAAGAAAAATTTGGGGCAGTAGTTCAATACATGTCTTTTTTAACCACTGTGTCAGTGACACTGAATGTGAAATCCCAATAAAATTTGTACGTCCGGCTCGTGTGTATACTGGTATATTAATAAAATGCTAATGTTACCAAAACAGAAAGTTTTCTAACAAATTGTTTTTCAAATAGATACACTCAACAAATTCCATATATGAATAATCTGATAATAATTGCAAGTAAAGTAAGTAATCGCATTGATAGAATATCTAAAAACTATACGTATGCAGTAGTATCCTGCGGATTTACCCGTCTTGGGATTTGTCTACAGCATAATTACGATAAATTATATAAAACTATACACCGAAGTTTATCCTAATGACATTACACTTTACGGAACTTAGTTATCTATCAGACTGACAAATAAATAATTTTATAAGCCGTGTTTCTATTATATATTTTTATATGCATTTAGACACTGTATTTTTATTAATTAATAGACAAAGATAATAGATTGATATATATATACATGAGTAGGTCAGCGATTAACAAAACAAAGACAATATTACACTATGGTTAGGAACTATACGTTAGAAATAAAAAAAATTGCTAAAAAAACAGCCATTAATATAAAATTCTGCAGCATGTAAATGAACTGAAAGAATCAATTGGAAAGTTCATTAATTTCTCACTCTGATTAGTGTCGTAGCACTAGAAAATGTTGTAAACTTTTGCTGCTTTTGCAGAATTACTATATGTTTAAAAGAGAAATTGTCATAATGTAAAAATCTTATAAAGATTTTTCTTTAAAAACATTTAAGGGAGTTAATGATGTTGAAGATTTATACGAGATTTAATTCACAATCTCCCTTACCGCAACGCTCTTAAGGCATGTCACGTTTCGTGAAACCTTCCATAAATGATTCTCAAAGAGTAGCGGAAGCGCAAATTCTCCTACTCTATTGTAAGGCGAGGACACATATTTTTAACTGTACATACAACTAAATTGATAAAATTGTTTATGGTCTAGTGGCTGAGCAAGACGCAACCGAGATCTAGATCTAAACCTACATTTAAGTCCAGCTTGGACCTATTTAAAAGTCGTTTGTATATTTAGTCCATCTCAATAACAATAAGAAGTGAATCTGAAGTAACATTTATTATACACCAAAGTGACATTGATTTCGTTGTATATGTACGAGGAGGGGTTAAAAAATAATGAGAATAAGATAGAATATAACGATTACTGATAACTTAGTAATTTATTTTTCTACAGTATCCGAGTCTCTCTACACACCTACTCCAGCGTTTTTTCAAGGCTTCAATCCCTTTGAATAAATAAATTTTGTCTTTGTCTCAAAAAAAAAGCTGTAATCATTTCTCTTTCTCACAACTAAAACTACTTTTTGATCCCTCCTCTAATGTGATGATGAAAAAAAATAGCCTAAAGTACGAGTATTTCTTATAGTGTTAGCAACTTGTTACTAAAAGTTCAAAAGAGTCAGCCATTTTTAAGGCTTAAAACAAACATATATATGGGCAGACGGATAGACATTTTTTTAATAGTATAGATAAAATTGAAATATGAAAATTCCATTAGTTTTTCTAAGAAACTAAGTAAATTTATTACATAAGTATAACAACGCTGGGGTGCAATAAAATCGTAGCACATTGCGCTTATGAAAGCCGTCACGAACTACAATCTAAAAGTTTTATGATAGCATAGCAAAGTTCACCTTCTTGTACGAAGACAATTTTTTGTTCAGTATAACTATTATTATGTATACACTTATGTATTATATTAATCGCTACGAAGAATTAATTAATATGTGATAAACGAAATTTATTTTAGTACAATAAATGCCTAATAGATACCTATTAATCAATATGTAATTCTATAATCTATATGTATTATTAAAAAAAAAATGTAACGAATGGCACAAGGACGTCTGAATTGTTTAATCGTTATTTTCAGTTGAACTCCTTCTCCTCTTAATTAATATGTGACTGTTATGTTAACAATAATGTTGGCGCCGGTTGTCCATTAAGTTTATAGAACATTAGAAATGTGTTTAAGTGTCATATTCAGACATTAATCACTGAAAATGCGACTTAGATTTCGTATGTTATACGTATGGGCAAAACCAAAGCTCGATTTGTGATTACAAATTATTCTTGCATGAAAAATTTTCTTTTGTGGTTAATCTGTAGGATTATAATCAACTTAAAAATTGAAGACAAACATGAGTATTAACTAAAATACTCTTAGGTGTCCTAATTTAAAAATGGTTTATAATTAATTTTAAGTTTTATTTTTATCTCGATAATGGAGTCACAATCAAAACGAAATCTTACAATTAAACAACATAATTTATGAGGTCAATGTATTCACAGCTTTGGAATTAAGCCAAAATCCTTGAGTTATGGATGCAGATGACGTTAATAATTATTAAAATATAATATGTCGCAATAACTTATTCCAAACCTTAGATGAAAATTATTCATCGATTTGAATAAAATTAAACTGACAAAGGCGCAAAAACAGATTAAAAATAAATGAAATAAACATAGCTTTGGCAAATTAAAGGTATACAACATAAGGTGACATTTGTTAAGTTTTAGCAATTATCTAGTAAGAAGCCTCTAATTAAAAGGGGCTTGGTCACCTCGTAGAATTATGATAATGAGAAGAAGCTAATTAGCAAATACGAGGGACATCAAGTATTCGTACCACAAATAGACCTTGCTCCCTTTTTCTAGTTAACAAGACATCCAGCTTGTAACTTGAATCCCTTTAGGATCGTTAGATGGAGTTAAAAGTATCTTAATTGCAAGTATAGCTGACATTAATTAAATGACGGGACTCCTTCAAGTGTTTTCTGTAAAATGGGATCTTTACGGCAATAAAGTAATACGACTAGACCCTTTGTCTAGTCATAATATTTACTTGGTCAATAAATCATTATTTCACCGATGTATAAAACATTTACAATACAGAAAATATGTACATGAAATTATAAATCCTTAACAATTCATAAAAAACTTATCAATTTTTAATTGAAGAAAACACAGTGTATTACTATAGTAATGTTAAAAAACATATATGGTTTACTAAGAATATAAATACATGATCATGAGAAATTAAAGGCTTTAAAGTTGTCAAGTATTTTATCATGTGTGTGTAACACAGTTATTTCCCGCGATTAAAATAATGATATATATGATAATAATAAATAATTAAAACACTTACAAGTCATTTTTACAAATAGAATTAAAAGTTTATACCGTTCGTACTACACTAAAAGTTCTATTTAATTTTCGTTTTGTGCCGAAGACAAGCAATAAAGCTTCTCTGTGTCAACCGTCGTTCGGGTTAAAATATTTACTTATTAGGTACTTCAAATATTGGGAAATGTTTAGCATGAATAGTATGAAAATCTATTGTAATCTATGAAATAATAAAAATGTAACTAGCCGATGTCTGTACACTGAAAACAATTAAGAAAAACTATTAGTGGCCGATTCTATTAACGTATTAGAACCCAAAACAACGATGTTTAGAATTTTTGTCATTTGTTTATGTAGTTGTGTAATTGTTTAACGGCTGGCCCTTTTTGAATGCGGTTTTCACTATTGTATCGTAGTAAACTTAGCATTTATTGTTTCATTTTATTCGGTTCATTCATTTCATTCCGTTGACAAAAAAAGTCTATAGCCATTTAAAGAATAGCGGTGGGTAATTGTTCGACAAAATGGTTTTAAAGTAACTATCCAGGTACATTGGCTGAACGTTAATCAACAATATATCATGGCCTACAAATATATATTTTGAATAAATATTTACAATAAGTAAAAAGATAAGAAGTGGACAGATTTGTTTCGTATAAATTACAAATGTGTATTTTAAATTATACCTTCTATACATATAATTAATCAGTAAAAATGGCAAGTCTATACATTCAATGAATTTATGCAAAAACTATTGTAGCCGTGTTTTTTGGCTCTCTGTTTGACTCCAGAGGCTAATCTCCGAAAGTTTTCATAGGGTTCTCTTCGCGTTGTAATATATTTTCTGGTATTCTTTTATACCTATAAGTAATCAGTAAATGAAATCGTAGATTAATAAAGTTATTCAAAAACAATATGATACACAACCAGGAGGGGGTTACAAAATCGAAATAAAGCTAGTAAAGAATGTGGACAAAACAAATTGTTTTCTTTAATGAAAGAGAAACCTTTAAAAGCTATTCCGCTATTTTGTTAACCACTGAAAGAGCACGTATAATTACATTAATAAGTGCCAAGATTTCTACATTGAAAACACGGGATATGTTAATAGCCACTATGGGTTCCGCTAATCCACTTTGCAACAAATAATTAACATATATTTATGTAGATGATATATGTATACATTATTGTACTAAGAACTACGAGTTTATAACGATTACTTCATAATAGGAAACTAAATAATCAATGATTACGGTGAAAATGTTTATTAAAATAATATTAATATAAAATTGATGTTTACTTATAATTTTTTATGTTCTCTTCTATACAATTGACTAACATTAAAAATCGAACCAAAACACGTATAAATTATTAAAATGAACTATAAGCAACGTAGGAGATTTAACAAGAACAAAATTCCAGAGAAACAGTATGTAAAATAATATTCATAAACTACAATATACCATAACTATGAAATAATTCTCATAATATATTCGTCTTAAATTCGGGCTCGTTATAATTTGTCAAAAAGTAAAATTAATTATTCTGTTAAATCATCTCAATAAATGCCTGAAATGAGTAAAGCGTCGCGCCACTTTTCTTAATGATAAAAGTTTCTTAAATGAAACAAACTTTTGCGACACTAAAATTGGAGAAGTGGAATGTGCATTTATTATTAAACATACTAAGATACAACAAGTTCATACTACATCTCAATAGAAGCCTTATTCATAAAGACGTGTGCGTATACCGTATTAAAAATACTTTTTCGTTTTATTTAGTAATAATAGTGAGAATAAAATCTTATCAAACTTGGTTTAAGAGGGGCCTCGTCTTTTCTGGACTTGCTCTTACAGCAACACTGGCAAAGCACGTAAATCGTAATCACGGATCCAATCGTTAATGGAAGCCAAACATACACAGGAACACCAGACGGCTTCATTGTCTCGGCATATTCTTTCAACAACGCACACGGTATCACATTCTTTTCCTTAGACAACGTAGCGTTGTGCCAAATAACACACTCCTGGTCTCTAGACACTTTTAGAGCTGATCCATTATTTAAAATAAATGGTTTAACATCAATTTGAGACGAAGTTATATCTAAAGCTTCAGGATTTGGAATAAGGCTTTCTGGCGACCTATCCATAAACGAGGACATCATGAAACAAGGGAAATTAATTTCTTCGAAATGCTTCTGATCGAACACCTGCATAGAACAGTTTTCGTTTCTTTGTACTGAGTAAAAGTGTGTATAATCCCAATGTTCTGCAGAGGCTCTACCAAGGTTATACAAGGCCAATCCGCTCAGGAGATAGCCGAATCTTCCAGTAGATTCCCGATATTTATAAACGTACGTTGGTGGCACTCCATGATACACAGGGTAGGGCGCAAAATTGGAACAATGTCGGCACATGAAGTATATCTGGCTGGGCGGGTGGTAGGAATAATGTGCGTGGTGAGCTGTGACATGGTGATTGTTTGTATTTTTCCTATGGTTATTATTATCGAAGCGTCCACGTGGTCCTCCGCTTATTTTAGCCCTGACAAACACTAGTGAAAAACAGAAAACTGATAAAATATTGAGAAATTTCATAGTGCAGTGCGAAGGGCGGGTCCCGACACGCGACTGTCGCTGATTTTCAGGAAAGGCGGCTTGGCGCCATGGGGAACTGGCGCCGTAATGTCGCGCCAACCCTGGATAAATGAATGGTGAATTTTTCAATGAAATATGAGGCATCGTAGTATTAGTGCATCAAGCATTAATCTATTAGCAGATTTATATAAATAAAAGATTTATAAATAATATGTGTGTCGATTAAATTAAATTTAAACAATGAGACATTATTCTAAAAATCAAACCATATACGAGTATGTTTCAGGTTAAACCTTTAGTACCTATATTGTTTTGATGCCCATTAAATATTAACAATTCAAAAGAATAACGGTTACTGACGGTTAATTGACGAATCATTTGTATGAGAGATACACATATCTTTAATAAATAGTTTAAGTTATTAAACATTGTTACTTTACTTCAGAAGTGGAACATAAGTTTATTTTTGGTAATGTGGCGATTTAACGCAAATTAACCGATTGCAATATAAGACTTATACTGCTATGAAATTTAACGTCATTGAAGTACATATATGATAAGTATAAAAATCGGTCCATCCATTTAAGAGCTGTGATGCCACATACACACAGTCCCAATAACGTCTTCCTTTTTACGTTATGGGTCATATTTGCATTAAGTACACAAAAGTACATATTTGAGGTAAGACTGTCAAATCAAAAATTTATATCTAATAATATATATTAAATTCTTGTGTCACAATGTTCGTTCCCATGCTCCTCCGAAACGGCTCGACCGATTCTTATGAAATGTTTTGTACATATTCCATAGTTCTGAGAATCGGCTACTATCTATTTTTCACCCCCATAATGTTAAAGGTAGTTCATACTAACCTAACTTTTCATTTTATTTTTTAGTCAAAATTTTTTGTTTTTATTTTTTTATGATACAGCATATAAAAATACATTAAACCCTATAAATTTATGTCGTAAAACGACTTTTGCTGGGTCAGCTTATTTTATTATAAATAAGGCCAAAGGATACAGTTTTATATAGGTCATTTAATTTAATAAAATTACCTTCAATCCCCTCACTACTAATCCGGCGACATCAAGTCATTATTTTGAATCTCCATTAGCATACCTTTGAGCTATTATAATCGAACCATACATGACGTGATAGCAGTATCAGCTGATAAAACCCAATTAAAGTGTACATACACATAACATCCTACTCAAATATTATTCTAGCAGTACAAAAAATAATATGCAGAACTAAGTTGAAAACACGCGAACAATGGTATTTAAACTTTGATTTCATGTTTGATTTAATTCACTGGTGTTCTGACACATCAATTATTAAAATGTTTTGTATCTATGCCTTTAGCTTTAAAACTTGAGGTGTTATTAGCTTGAATATAAAGGGCGCTTTTTACTACATGAACGTAGGTAGATGTTTTATTGTGTTTTTGGTTCATTGGTTGCAAAAAAAGTTGATTTTCAAGCCTCTCAAGTCTTAGCTTTACAGTCAATACTCAAGACTATCGATTGTGTGAAACAAAGTCAATTTACTCGACTACAGTTTGTTATTGGCTACTCTTATCATCGACATAATTATTAGTTTTCTGTGTTATTTGCAGAATATTAATCTAACATACAAATATGAAAAAACGAGAGCAAGATTCAGGTCATTTGTTATGATACAATCACCGCCTGTTCTATTTATGCTTAAAAGTGTAACAGATGATCAGATCAAGGCTATCTCTTTGGCGACATAACACAACAATGGCGACGAGGCACGCCTTCACAAAACGAGCTCTTCCTGTGAACTAAGATGAACCATTTCCTGAACATTGTCCCCGTGCAATCCGTATGTCATCATACCTTGTCATTCAAACATTTTGAGTGTTGAATAGTTTTATATAAAAGATAGGTATTTGTTTTATTTTTGAAATCTACTTTAATATACATTTTATACTCTATCCCTTGACGACAACTATATTTCATTCATAAATCGAATTACTGATTATATGAATATATTGTATGTTATAAAATACGTTAAATAATTCATACTTATCTTCATAAAATTATATGACAAATATAAGTATGTGATATCAGTTTTACGCAATTTCGCGTGTAAAATATCCCACGGGAACGAATTATCGGAATAAAATATGGTTTATAGCGTTTCTCAATCTCAGGACTTAGTTTCCTCGGTTTCAAGCTTTATTAAAATAGATTGCTCTATCGGCTATCAAATGATGCTTTTATTTAAATCGTCAAGGACTTAACTGATAAGACGAAAATTTGTATGGATATTTTAGATAACATCTAAGATATCCAGACAAATCTTTGCAAGATGCATATATATATGTACCCTACAAAAGTTTTGAGTACCTAGTAATTAATTAAAAGTCAACATATTTAATGTACAAGTAGTATATTACGTGACCAAATGTATGTCATTCGGATTTTCGGCAAGAAAAGCTGTGACTCGACGTTATTGATATCATTTTACTGAATAAATACTGATGAAGGCAAACAATATAAACATATTATGAGCGAATATTTACTACCATATAAAAGCTTTTGATCTCAATAAAATAAGTAATACAACCAAGAATACCTATTAATCGTAACTTGGAAAAACAAAACGAAGCCCTATTAGCAACATAACAGTAAAGTGAAAATTCAATTTTGTAGATGATAGTGAAACCCCACCCATTGAGGTCATTATAAGGGTGTAGTACACCCACTCTCAACACCTATCTAGTCATTTGGAAACATTGTTAGAGAGTTGTTTTTCCCATTAATTGCTAAACGCTCATTTGCGCAATTTAGACGTTCGTCACATGTTGACAGATTATATTCAGAGATAAATTCATCAAATTCTCGTGATGTACTTTTTAACAGCGATAACATATTTAGCATGTCCACAGAGAATGAATCATATTATTAATTTAATTATAAAATAAGCAAATATTTAAACTCCTTTTTTTTTAAATAAGAAATATAACAGAAAACCCACACATGATATCATACGAAGTCAAATTATTGAAATCTATATATATATATATATATATATATATACCTACGTTACTATCATTCTTAATCTCTTCAATTATTAATCAGGCCAATTTTCAGTGGTGATTTTTTTGTATCTTACAATTTTTATTCATAATATTGGTTTTTGTGAAATATAAATATATTATAACCATTTAAAAAACACAATAAATCTATAATTATAAAATATTTAACTGAATAAAGTCTTCTTCGCACGCGTATTAACCTCGTAGATCATGCTACGAACTTCACCTATTACTTTAGCTGTTGTTGCTTCCGTTTTTATAGAAACCTAAGAATTTATTAATTAATAAAATATTTTAAATCCTTTTAATGACTAACTTGTTACTGTTTATGATAAAAACTGAATTGATACTTCAAACGACTATCTAGGAATGAAACAAATGACGAATATTTTTATATGGAACAAGCTAAATAGTGAAAGTATATTAACTTTTTCGTTAACCATTTGTAGTCTCTGTTATTTCAATTGTAATATCAAGTCACTTGTGATTAGAAATAATTATCAATTTCAAATAAATGTTAAATCAAACTTTACATATGTGTTCTCGGTTTTTAGTTTTTGAATAGAGGGTTTACACTGATATCTAAAAGCTCAAGGACAAGATGTGCACTGCGCCTGTCGTTTTCGTGCCGATAAATCGTAATTAATATTTTTTTTATTTCTTTAGTAACCATGATACCTGCCTTATTAATATAAAATATATTAAATTAAAATACGTGAATTCTACATACATTGATAAAAGTATAGCCATTAATATATTATTGCGTCATTCAACATAGAAAATATTTTAATTGTAGAACGCATAGATGAAACAATAAAACTATTAGATAGGTAAGTACCAACCACTCGCGAAAGGAATGCTTAAACAATGGTTATGAAATATTAACTGCTTTAAAGGATCACTTCGGTATGTAACATAAATTGAAAAAAATAATAACAATAAGTGAAAACATACATCTTCTGTCTATAAATTTTTATACGTTATCGTAATTTTAACATCTATGAAGTTTAGAAAAATAATGCGTAGTTGAAAACTAACTTACCGCCCCATGCGCAGACCCACTTTAATGAGTTGTTTTTGTTTTACGATATGAAATAACTTTCGTTGCTATTTACATCTCGGGAGCAACAAATAAAACTTTTGACATATATATGGCACAAGCGATGCTGACAAGCTTTGATAGTATCCGATTAATATTATATACTATATGTTGGGTAAATTTATTACATATCAAATTGTAAAAGACAATGTAAAAAATAACACAAATACAATAAGAAAAGGTTTTTGAACCTCTCCATTTCATTATTACCTTACAACTAAATTAAGTGTATATATTAAAAAATTCGCTAACGTTTAACTCTTGTATGTTACAATTAAGACTGACTACTTACATATTGCCGTTTTTGTTCGAACATTTCTTGAGTAACCTATTGGATGAAGTATAGCCCAATAGCGGTCCACGGATACCGCCACGAGGCAGAAGATGCTTATGGTGCACAACATTACCAACAATGATACCGTGAAAAGACAAGCATAAAGATTCCTTGGCTGTCCCACGGAAGCGAGGATGGCAAACGGAATCCCAAGCAAACCAACTAAAAAGTCTGCGATAGCTAGCGATATAATATAATAATTCGTTCTTCGTCTCAAGCGTCTGTCTTTACGAAAAACATGTATCACCATAGCGTTCCCAACCACTGCTACTAGAGCCACCAAGATTTCTAAGCTTGTGTAAGTTGCGTGCAACTCTGGAGTCGGAGACCGGTGCGGCGTTGGACCACTAGTACTCGACACTGTTTCCATTTCACCCAAACACAACTGTTTTACAATTAAAGGTATTCAACGCGATTATGTTATGACGCATGTATTAAAATATATTAAAAACATTGTTGGTGTCCATTTTAAAAGGTCACATTTGTTAAAAATATTTTGTGTATACGCGATACATATTTAAATGAGAGTTGTTTTGAGTTTAAAAAGGGTTCAAGATTGGCGCGGAAACAGTCAAAGATTGGTTGACCGTGTCTTGATCGCGAGGCGTGCTTGATAACACTGCGGCCGCGAATTGGCGCGAAACCACGCCAGCGGACGGACGGGACGTACGCCCTCAGCCGACGCGCACTTGTTGCGGCTCGATTACCCTTGAAAATGAAATTGGGACCTATTAAGTATATGAACTACACTCAGAAAATAAACCATACCTTAAAGCGAGAACGCATTAATATTTTACTTTTAATCCAATAATTTGTGTTATGATTGACATATCATTTAAGAGTTTAAACTTAATCTAATAAGTAGTAACTGCTTTTAAAAAAGAATTCAACTTGAACTTTAATATATATCAAATCAAAAATACATTTCTACAATTGCCATGCTAAGGCCTTTTAATTGATATATTAATAATTGTGTAATAAGCTTACTTAATACAGTGCTGACATCCATCCCTAAATCCTCTGATGGATAGGAAACAAATTGTGTATTCACCACTTTTAACGTCACGACGATATGAATCATTTATCTGTAAGCACTATTTAAATAAATAATTTTCAAGCATATTAGAACAACTTAATGTTAAATGCCATTCATTTGTAATATTTCAAGACTGTATTAAAAATTTGTGAATAGAAGAAAATAAATACAAACACACCATACATTGCTGCACAATAAAAACTCAATATTTAAAAAAATGGTTGATTTTTTATTTAACTCAGACAAACATAAAACACTCTTAAAAATATTTCGTACTAAGCATCTATGTACGAGTTTTATGACTGTGTACTATTGTCGTTATTATAATATTAAATGTAAATATGAACACAACAAATTGAAAATATTACTAAATACAATTAAATTTCATATTTGCAAGAGTTGTAACTTGCCGCTGTTTTAAACATGCTAAATATATTGTCAAAATACAAAATTATTTACATTCAAATTAATAAATATAAACGTAAAATGTATAGTACATTTCTAGTATTATGTAATAATACACAACAAACAATTCCAACGAATTTTTGGAGTCAAAAATTAAAAGTCAAATAAATACACTTAGTATTGACCAAAAATATTTAAATTGTGCTCACAGTTTCCTAATCAAATATTTTATAGTAATACTTTTAAAAATGATTGATAGCAAAAAATTATACAATAATATTGGTATATATATACAAAAAAAGGACTATGAAATTAGATGTTTCCTGAATCAACTGGAGGTTTTTATGTATAAACTAGTAACCAACGCTTGCTTTGCAAAGGTAGCACTAATCATTTAGATTATATAGAGCATCTGGTTATATATTGTATAATCACTACAGTATCTAGTATAATATGAATGAATTTGCTTACAAATTTCCACCCTTTTTAGAGAAGACTAGGTACACTATGTATTTTCAAGGATCTCATTCTACTTTCATTACATTGTTAAGACTTAAGTGAGATATAGTAAAAAGGTAACAGAGACAAGATTACTTTCACATTTTTTATTTTTATATTGACATATTTATGTAAAATATGGGCACATAGCTTTGTTTACAACTATAAACATATAGAATTAATTTATTAGTATAAAACATTTTAAAATTTACAAATAGTTTTACACTTGTATGGGATTATTGTTTTTATTTGTTTATATTATTATCTAAGTGTATCTATTCAACATATATTAATTTCAGTAAATACATTTAATAATTGAAATGTAACCTATCTACAAAATGCCTTGGAATTCCCAAATGCAATAAATTTGTTCTATCCCACTTGTGTAAGTTGGGATAGCTGCTAACTAATGCTTCCCAACATATTTCACTTAACTTTGGTATACATAACCATACCTTATACAACTTATTATTTCTACATGCTGCATCTTCTTTAGGTTCAATACCACCAAATACATACATACAACCATATGAAGTAACAGCTGATGAGTGAAAATATAAAGGATTAGGTAAAACAGTCTTTTGCATTAAATGCCACTGAAGATCAGATATGTTTAACCGCCAAACATCTTCAAACACCGCTTGTCCATCAGTTCCACCCACAACAAACACCTGAACACCACTATCAGTTTCAATTTGCACAGCACTGTGACACTTTCTAGGCAATGGTGTAACTGTATTTTTCATTGAATAATCTGCTTTTGGTAACAACATAGTCCAAGAGTTGCTATCTAGGTCATACATAGGAACTTCCATGAGCTCAAAGGCTAACTCACCAGTGCCTCCACCTATTACGTAAAGTCTATTTTCAACTCTGATCACTTCATGTCGGTACCTTCCAAGAGGTTCATTTTCTAGTCCAATTCCAACAAAAACAAATTCCCATGTCAGTGTTTGAAGATCTAACCTATAATTTGAAATTGATAAGTTTTAAATTTATGATTATATAAGAAGTATTGATTAACAATATGTTAAATTTATCTGAGTTTTTATTTCACTACAAACCTGTATATATCACAATTATATGCAAAACCATTTGTTCCTCCTATAGTATAGAAGTATCCATTGTGGCAAAGAATGGATTGACCATACTGCCCAGGCGGCTTAGATCCTGTTGCTTGCAATATATCCAACTTAGCATCATCATTACTTGTTTTCCATACAATAACATCATTACTACATTTATGTCCAAAAGGTGCACCTGTACCACCAAATATCTAAAAATAAAATTTTATTATTACCAATGTTTGATTAGCTCTACAATATTTTAGAAATATGTTCCATGATTATTTCAGCATTTTAGGTGTCCTTTAATGTATTATTAAATTATCAACAAAGAATAATTGCTATATTTAAAATGTTTACTACAAAGATGCAAAACAAATGTCACATCGGGTTTTCCTGTTCTTAACACTAGGGAAGCAGTTTTACTGGATATGTACTTGTACAGGGAACAAAGATATTTTAATAAATTGTTCAAGATCAGAAAAAAATATTGTCTTATTAGTTTAGCATCTCAATAAAACAGTAAGATTAACTTATAATACACGCTATATATATACATACAAATATATTACAAACCATTAAATATTTCCCATTCATACACATAGCATTTGATGCTAATTCCTCCGGCATATTCTTTGTTACTCGGTGTTGCTTCCACCTTTTGCTGGCAATGTTGAAACTCCACAATTCTTTAAAAAGAGGCCTCGCGGGAGACCAAGTAAAAGCATTACATTGTATTTGGCTCACTGGTAGCGATGGATTATATCCTCCAAAACAATATACATTAGTATCATCACAAGCAATTCTATGCCCGCTTCTAGGCCTAGGACATTCAGATCCTTGAAATTGAACTTCAGTAACCTTAAAAGGTTTGAAAATAAAGTCTTTCACCATCGTGACAAGGGAATTATAACAGCGTAAGTTATTATTTCAATATTTTATTTACACAACTGATTAAATTCATCTAGTTAATTAAAACACATAAGATTAAACTGTGATTTTGACATGAAATTAGTTTACACTTGATAGCGGCATATTGATTACTGACGACTGTTATACTTGACAGTAGATCAGAGTTCTACTGTCTGCTATTATCTGTAAAATTAAGGACAACAATGTCATGAGGGAGTAAATATGAAATACTGACCACTTGTAAGCCTATAAACTTCAGTTATAAATTTGATCACTAATAATCCTAGTTTACAGTAGATCAGGGGTGTCCAAACTAGAAGAGGTCTAAGCCCAATACATATGATTAAGTACATTGGGAGACCGCAACCTATTGGTTAAAACAAAATACATATAGAAATAATATCATTACACATTTTCAGTACAATTACAATACAATTGCATTAAAATAGTGTTAGCCATACGCAGTGCATATTTATTTGTGTTTGAAAAATAATATCCTCTGTAGAAGAAAACTATAATTTGCTATTTAAACAAAGAAGTAAAAGAAGAGTTTACGGGC
>JAOSYY010000007.1:6118635-6171857 GCA_025727935.1 Hebomoia glaucippe
TTGAAAAATAATATCCTCTGTAGAAGAAAACTATAATTTGCTATTTAAACAAAGAAGTAAAAGAAGAGTTTACGGGCCACGTCAAGTAAACCCGCAGGCCGTCGTTTGAAGTTTTGCAGTAAATATATTGCATGAACGCAAATATAATGCAGTCCAGTAAGCCGAGAAAAAATTACATTAAGAAACGTACAACGTGAATCTCAAAATTCTTAATGGTTACCAATTGAAGTTTGGAAAAGAATACGTCAATAACTTAATTATTCGTAGTTGTCTTCTTTTGTACGTTTTATAAAAAGTGCGCCTTCGAACTTTTCTTTTTAAAATACAACCAGATAGTACTAAAACGCCATCGAAGATTCTAGAATCAAAAAGTCAATTCCTTCCTATAGAAATTGTTCTCCTTAATTCTACACTCCAAAGTTCAATTTCCAGTAAATAACAATTTTTAACATATTTACTGGATAAAGTTATCTATTTATGTGCCATTATATAATAGATACGAAAATGTATCTTGATATTTGCCTTGTAAATACTCGATAACACACCGAAGTACCCTGCTGATCAGCAATGGTATATCATGTATTTTATTCCTTGGGAAGCTATTAATTATTAAATAAAACTAAAATCCACCTTTTAAAAGTGATATATTTTAATTAAAATAATATTCTATTCCACCTATATTTCTTTACACATATATTATTAATATTGTAGGTCTGTGATAATGTATATTATAAAGTCTAATGCAATCTACACACCTTTTTTCAACATTTAGCCAAGATTTCAATACTTAGATATCCAATGTAATTTAAGAATAATGATTAGCCTTACTAAAACACTCCTACTCATCAACTAGTATAACAGTAAGACCTTATATTTAATAATTGAAAAAAGGCTCCTTTATATAAGAACAAACCTATAAGTAAAGTGGAAAAAATTATCTGCAATAAAATATTTAGTTGTTTAATGCCCAGAGTTGCCCAAACCAATGCTGAATGATTTTGAATATAATTTTTATGAATTAACAAAGTCGTTAATTGATCTTAAGATTTAAAAAAGAAACAAATACAATATAATAATCAAACTAAATTTAGTTCTGATTGTAGCAAATTAAGAATAACAATTTTCGTTTGGATCAAGTGAACACTGTATAGTATAACTGCGACTCCTTACTTCTACAGTAATTTAACTCGAATTCCGAAAACATCCATAATCGCGTAATTCGAAATACTTAGATTCACATACTTCAAGACATGCCTGGGGAAAAATTACAGTTAGGGGAATTATGTATGTTTGGGTTAATGATATTAAGATATCTAGCTTTGCTTTTTAGAACATCAATACAAAGTATCATAATTAAATAATATACACCTCAGTAATGTGTAAGTGAATATAATATTATAGATATTATATTACGACATTAATATATATAGACAATTTATGACCTAAGATTTTGTTTTTGTAAATACATGATTTGTAGCATAATGTTACCTTCAGTAGAGGTAAAAACAATTATGGGGACCGGTTCATACCAGTGGCGAATAATAGCTTTTGCTTGGACTTTTTCTTTTTGTTGGATGGTGCGGGACTAACAGGCCCAGAAGCTTGCAGTGCAGCCTCAATAGCTTCGCTTAATACTAGCGAGCGTGGGGCGTGACTTTCTTCGCCGTCGTCATTGTGAGGGGGCGGCGGCGTAGAGGGTACGGTCTTGCGAACACGCCAAGTGCCGCTAGAACCCGCCATCTAACAATAAAAATAACTGTCAAATTTTTATATAAAACTACATATTTCAAACATAGGATAGTAAAAACATGAGTTTTTCATCTCAAATATTACTTTACATTATATTACATTACTTTACACATAAAAAAGTAGCTTCTTGTCGAATTGGTAGAAAATATCACAAAAATGACTAGCTCTATTCTAGAAAAATATTTTCTTGTTCTCCTAAATTATTTATTTTACCTTAGCAAATGAAAGTCCACTGGAACCACTGGTGGAGGGAGTAGGTTCCAGAACGTGCGCAAGGCTGGTGGAAGGTCCGGGCTGTTCAAATATGTTGGGTTCTGTAGATGGAGGACTACCAAATGGTAATATTGTGGGTGGGAACATAATGTCTGATGAGAAGTCCGGTTTCGGTGGTCCATCCATAGCGCGGTGATAGGCTCTTTCGCGACGTCTTTCTTCACGTTCTTGGCGAGCACGATTGCGAGCACGACGTTCGATTTCCACTAAAACATCCGACAATTAGAGCCTCACTGGTATGACCTTTTTCAGCTAATAAATTTATGCGACAGCAGAGTTTACAATTCTGTAACTATTAAAATTTGTTATGAAATATTGTTTTGTATATGAGGGTGTCAAACATTTGAATAAAATACACTTTATCAGATTACAAGCTCACTTTTTAAAACAAAAAATTCAATTGTTTTCCCTAAAAAGTAATATTACGTTGTTAAGATCACAGCAAGTGTAAAACCGACGACAAATCAGTTTCGCAACTAATCAGGTATATAATTACAAAATTAAATTAGTACATTCATAATCCATTACTGTACTTTATTTGAGCCTCAAAATGGTATTAAAAGTATTACTAGCATGTAATATATATAATAAATCAGTAGAAATCATGTCTGTACAATGTATTTACCCAAAATTAATGTGATAGATAGCTGGAACTGGTTAACAAATTGACATGGCCGCAAGCAAAGCCCCAGACAAACGCTAGTTTTAAAATTATAATCTGGTAATTAGTGCATATTGAAATTAAATTGACGATATGAACAACACATGGACTATTCAATATGAAAGAGGCTTCATTCGAATCAATCTTAGGTATTAATAATATTTACATATTAATAAAAATATTTACCAGCAAAATTATCAAGAGCTGTTGCGGTGACATATGGAGGCTTCAAATCAAGTTCTACAACATCAAATGAACAATGTAGAGGTAGATGCGCTGTATACGGCATGTGCTTTCTAGTCTAAAATAAAATTAAAAAGACTATCACGTGATATATTAAAATGAAGTACTAGGTTGTCTCAGTATATTGCTTACTCTAAAATTCCATAGTTCAATTTGAAGCATGACATCAATATCCAAGTAAAATCTATGTCAGCCTCAAGATTGTTTTGATCATTATGATTATTAGGTGTGTAAATGAAGACTGAACTTTTATTTAAATTAAACAATTAATTAATACTCTGTATGTAAAACTGATTTAGGTGTTTTTTTTTTTTATATAGATATAAGTCAACACAAACCTGCTCGCTAAGCGAGACAGTGTCGCGGTGCAGGACTCGCGCGCGAATAACTGGAGGTGCAGCGACCAGAGCACCCCACGAAGCATTTAACATACGCACGTTTAAACTGTTTAAGAAAACCTGTTGACCGTCATCTGCTGAAATTTGTAAAAATCATCCAATTTATTATAAAGGCCACTAAGTAAATGAAAATCTAAACTCTTGCTCTTTCATAAACAATACAATTCATAAAGCACTATTTGGTACATTGCTATCACATCCATGAATATAATTTTCAAATCACATCATGGACTTTAAACTTTGTGTGTCAGAAATTCGAGACTTCGTGGTGTCTACTACAAAACCAGAATCAAAAATAGTTCTGACATAAATTTAATCTTAAGTAGTTTTGATTAAGATAATACATTATTTTTAGTTAATTTGTACTATTATTTTTTTTCGTTCGATTAATTTATAAGTAGTTAATATAGTTCATTTTGAGTTTTGAGTACCAATATTTAAGTGTATGTAATAGAAGCGACATAGTTTATATGACTAAGCTTTTAAAATAAAGAAAAAAAAATTTTAAACTTTGGTAAAAGAAAATAAAATACCTTGATAAAAATAGAAATACCGCGATTGATTCTCTATGTCAATTTCAGTTAAATCATTGTCATCAATATCTGGTGGACTATCCCTCACATCCAAGTCTTCAAGGGGATTGTCATTGAGGTCAAAACCATATCTCTTTGTATCTGGTTGAACTTCTTGCTCTGGTTCTAAATCATTGATATCTAGTTCGGATAAATCTTCATCTAAACAAGCAGCACCTTCATCTACATCAACATTAAACCAATCGTATTTCTTCTCATTAAAGTCATGTTTTTCAATAACAACTTTTTCATCTACATCACCATCAATCAAATTGACTTTGGCTTTTACATATTGGCTTTGAATAAAGTTTTTCTTCATTTCAAGCATATTCAATGCTTGTTCCAGGTAAATTAATTCAGTTGTATCAATTTCTGCTTGAATTTGACCTTCAATCTCTGCTTTATCTCTTTCTATTATTTCAAGGACCTATATGACATAGAATGTTATGACTATAATGTAATTAATAAAAAATAAAAGCAGACACATGCTCGGATAAAAGTAAAACTTATAGTATAAAAATCTTATGAGTTATATAATTACCTGTTGATGGTCAGCTGAAAATATCCTTGCATATGGTGAAGCTGGCTGTTCATCTAAGGGCAAGGTCGAGGCATTTTTTATTTCTGTTATAACACCCCGGGGAGGTGCAGCTTCGACTACAGTAGATCCACGAAGGCGTCGCACGAGACGCATAGTTACCTATAACCAAGAAATATTTTATATGAACAGTGAAAAAATGCATACCAAACAATTTTTTTTTATACCATTTACTTTTTTAGTATTAAGAAAATTATTGCATGAACTAAAAAAAATAATATGTATCTATTAATATTTGTACATTTTAAATACATTATATTAACTTTTACCTCATCTGATGTATCCCACTGTACCAATTTGGTTGGTTTCATATGAGCCACTTGGAGAGACACTGTGCAAACTGGACATGGTGGAGGCTGCTTTTCATGGGTTGAGGAATAATGCAAAATACACGCCCAGCAATAAACATGACCACAGATACCCACACGCCCTGCTACAGGATGACCCAGGCATATGGGACATTGCCATTTACCTGTTCTACGCACCACCTATTAAAGATTCAAAACAAATCTCTTTAGCTCCACAGCACCAAGAACATTAAGCTTAATTCACTCTGAATCTTCCTTTCATAATAATGTTGTACCAAAACCTCCATAAGTTATTGAAACAATATTTTTTAAGTCCATATACATTATAATTTGTATAGAATTAATTACGTGTTTATTTAAAATGATATGTGGTTTAATTTGTAATGAAAATAAAATATATTTACTGAAAATGAATAAAATAAAAAACAGGTACAAAGTCTTTATAAATACTTTGTACCTGTCTCAAACATTCAGAAAATTGAATAATTTGCATAATTATACTGTTATAGACATGCTGTGGTTTGTTAATATAGTACTATAAGACAAATAGGATATATATAATAGAATACTAACAATTTCCTCAATTTGCTCCCATTTTATAGGTAAATCAGGGTTCAACAAATTTTCTTTGTAATCTCCATCTTCCTTCACAACAAATTGACAACTGAAATTATATTTACTTTAATTACATAGTGTCACTAAATTAAAATGTGACTTAATATGAATTATATAACTTGCTTGTCTTCTGATTTGAATTTTGTCTATTGACCTAATATATCTAGTTTGATATTATTATTATAACTTATGATTGAAGTGGAAACATAAAATAGAAGCAGTAAAAAGACTAAATAAAAATTGTACAACTAAATAGGATAACATCGATATGATTACATGTTAAATATTTAAAGATAAACTTACTATGTTCTAAGGTAGAGGTCATGTTCAAAGTGATGATAGAATCTAGTTTGTGTTGGCCTGCGGGGAGGTGCCCCCCTCCGCACATTACTTCCTCGAGGCGAGTACATGAAGTTCAGCAAATGATTCAAATTTTGCTTTTTGCTTCCTGGCATTAACAAAGAACCTAATTCTGGCTCTTCATCATTATTTATCCTGTATACAAATAAAACCAATCAACATAACAAATACATTATATTGAGAATAATTACATTAACAATTGCAATCCCAATTCCACAATGGAAATGGAAGATCAAATGTAATTTTAATATATTTTAGGACTTTACATGCTAAAATTGTAAATATCACTAATTTTAAAATATACAACAATGTATTTTTATTTTATTAACATTAGCTTTCATATGATGCTATTAATGTAAAGTGTTTATATGTGAATATTATTTAATTCAGTTTATATGTAAATAACTATAATAACTGTCATATACATCCATAACGAAACAAAGTATCTTAAGACAAATTAAAAATTGTACCCGGTGTTCTGCGCTCCACCCACAGCAAAATTATTGGCACATCGTGAACGGGGTCTTTTGTCTGTCTGACCTCTTCCTCTCTGTGCTGGTATACTTTTGCGGAAATTTTCATTTTTTTGTGCGCTTCCAGATGTTTCGCGTTTTTTGTTATTCCGTGGCCAAGGTTTATGAGTTAATTCTGAAATTATACAAGCATAGTTTGAAAACAGAAACTGCAATAACACTTGTTAATTACCTACTTCTAAGCCCAATGTGGTTGATAACAGGATATTAACAAAGACTACGACCAACCTTTGAAGGATTACTTTCAAGTAGTAAATGGTTCAGTTAGACCGTTTAAACAAAAATATAACTATCGCAGAGCCGTTAACAATACTTTAAAATGTAAATAGATTTATTTCAAATAGGTTTGACACCTAGTTTGCCATGAAATAATACATCACTGTTAAACCTTTTGGTATTTACCAGTACTTTTTTTAGAGTCGACGGCTGCTGCCTTCGACTGTTGTATAGATGATCGATTTATTGATTTCTTGTCCATTCTGGTATCCTCCAACATCCACAAATGTAAAGCGGGAAACTCCGCTTGGAGACGAAGAAGTTACGTTCAGGGCCGACATTTTAAAAAGCCATGTTTATAGTACCTTACAAATAGAAAATAAAAATCCTTAACAGAAAATATATGCTCAAGGGTAAATAACACAGAAAAACTGCGGTACAGTATAAAGGGAGTATAAATACTCCCTTTCGTCGATAATTCGACGATTGCACTGAGAGAAACACTATTTCTTAACTCGCCACTAATATGGCGACCAGCTTAGCAGCCGGCGGCCAGGCAGATAAAGTAGAATGCGCACTTCCTCTTGTCAGATTAATATTTACACAAAGTAGCAAAATTTAATTAAAATATATATTTCAAATAATACATAAATATTTTCGAAATAATTTTTATTTTTACGAACAGTGTTAGAAGTATATTAAAATAAATAAAGCTTTATTATGACCCGTGATTATTTTAATAAAGTTCTTTATAGTTCCTTTTCCGTTTTAATTATTTTTGCATAATACATAGGTATTATGCAAAAATAATTAAAATTATTTAAATTTTACTAACTATAAAAAAATATTTTTAATAATTAATTATATAAAATATACATGTTTTTATAACAATAAAAGACTTGTTCTTTGTTTTGTATAACTTATACTTTATAAACCAAAAATACATTCCATAATGTCTCTAGAATTAGGCGGGAAATATAGAATTTTATGTGATTAATTGGGTATACGCCGATGTAACCAATTAATCATTTACAACATTGATTGCCCATAAAGTTACAAGGCGGTAATTCTTTAAAGTATATTTTTTATATAATTATGTCTATTTAAATATTAACAAAATTTTACTTAGTTGTTTTCTAAACATAATGATTATAATGTCTTACTTTTTAGAAAACAACATAAGAACTGAAATGAAAATCTCAGATGTAGCCATGGGTGTAGCTTCTAGCCCTGAAAACGCTCGTCATAATGTGGTAAAATATGTATAGTTCTAATAATATTCGTAAATAACATTAATGACATCCTCAAATCAATTGTGTATAAGCAATAAAGCTTTTAATTATTCAAATCAATTATGAGCCTGGTTTCAATCGAGTTCATGAGTACAATAACTTATAACATTATAAGGTGCTTTCCAATTACATGAAAAGAGGCGCTGTTTAAGGCAGACTTGAACTTTGCATTAATGACACTAACACACTCGATAGTACACTGTTCTACACTAAAAAAACGTTGTGTTAGGTAGTATTTTACTTAGTCTTATCAAAACAAAAACACGATAATTTCTTCATTCTGGCAAATATTTATCATATTTTATTTCTGAGCATTGGTATCAAGCAATTTAAAAAAAATCTAACATACGATATAATAGTACACTTATTCTTTTCTGTATTTTTATAGGCTATATACATATTTTGAACGATGAAAACGCATTCCAGTGGCGTTTTAAGAAAACTACACTGGTCCATTTAACGCAGGTAGTGTTCAGTAGTGTAACGTAAATTTCTTCCGTGTCTGCAATTGGAAAGCACCCATAGTATTCATAGATGGCGTGATCCCCAATAAATTATTGCCATATTAGAACAGATGATTTACCCACATTTTCGCTGTAGCTACAACATTTGAAATCTGCATAGAGATTCAAAATCTACCTTCAATATCTTTCGAATGAGGCTGTAAAAAAGTAATTTAAAGGTTACTTCTAGTGGAGTACAGGTCCATTTCAATTTAAGTAAATACATTGTATAATTTTATATAGATTATGTCCTCGTTAGAAGGTGATGAAGTAACCAAACTCGAACGCAAATTTTCAATTGAAAGGTAAAAATTGGCTATTATTATCGATATTATCTAGACTTTAGAACCTAATACTGTAACTTTTATCGCCATATGCTATGCTTGCCTGTGTATACAAAAAACAGGAACAGTAGTTATTTATACTAATCTAGAAGTAATTAATTAGTTATTGTAAGACTTACAAATCACAGATTCCCAAGATTACAGTTTACTAATGAAGATATTCCACGAAACTGGATTTAAAGAAATGTGTTGCAGTTTCGTAGGTTAGAATAAAAGTTACGATACGTGATGCTTATATATAAATTAGCGACTTCGTTTGATATGACATTAGAATTAGTTGTACTTCTGGATTAAAATATATCCCATGTTTTAATCCACCTAATAAACTACATTTAACCAATTAACCAACTTATGCGTGATGGAGTACCAGAAATATCGAAACTTTAAAACTCATAGTAAGAATTAAATACTAAGTTCAAATACGTTCTCGTATATGCGATGTCTAATAAGAAGTTTAAACCTAAAAATATTTCATATCAATAATTTCTGAATTTCAGAATATGTGAGGATATTATGAGTGAGCCACCAAAGAATGTAACCCAAAAAGAAAGACTTCGTTGGTTGCGCCAAAGGCACTATAACGTTCATCTTTGGGTTCAGTGCGATAATTGCGATAAATGGCGCTATATGGTTGGCATCTTCGAACGTAATCAACTGCCAAAAACATGGTACTGCTCATTGAATCCAGGTTAGTGAGTAGTATTAATAAATAATAACTGATGGTATAAAGCTAAGTTCCTAAGGTTAGCAACATGCTTCCAAGATCTCCTGGGCGTGGTGTCCATGGGTGACAGGAATTGCTTCCTATTAAGGACACTGTACGATCGTTTACCTTCTTATGGTATAAAAAAATTTTTGCTTACTTATAAACGTATGCTTGTTATGCGTAATTGGACTGACGAATAGAAATAATATATAATATTGAATTATTCAGTCAATAATAAAATATAATAAATGAGTAAGTGATCACATTTACTGACCAAATGGAAGTGCCGAGGCGCTGGAGAAAGGCACAAACGATGATACGAAAACGATCTCTTAAGTCTTAAACTCATACATGCCTCTATATTTAATTAACATTTAATATTAAATATTCTCAAAGCCAACATTTAGAGCAATGTAATCGTATCATTGACCTTGGAATTCTAGTCACCTAGGATGTCTAACATCGGATGTACATACTCGCCGCAACATCCAATTAATTTTGTATTTAAATAATTTGTATGGAGCTAGGAAATTCGTCCTGGGCCATCTTCCAATGAGTATATTTTACAAACATCTCTGACTGTATGTCTTTATAGACAGGAGCATTGCCGAATGCTCTGTGCCAGAGGAATTTATACCACCCCAGTTGGAGATAATGCTGATACATAGCGAATACTCGGCGGGCTCCTTAGTATTCGCTCGTTACGGCGGTTGGCCCTGGTGGCCGGGTATGGTCGACGATTGTCCTGATACTGAGCAATACTACTGGCTTGAGGGGCTCTCCGATATACCGGTAAATACTTCAATATATTTATTGCTGGCAATATAGCCGAATTTGTAAAAAGCGTTTGTTTTTTAAATTCTTTTACGCAACGAAAAATGTCTTCCTTTTGGAAAGTAGAAAGAGTTCTTTAGAACCTTGGAAGTTATTAATGCTTCTTTTTCTGAACAGACTTCCTACCACGTAACCTTCTTTCATGAAAACGTTACTAGGGCATGGGTTCCGGCAAGCCAAATAATACCATTTAAGAATAACATGAACAAAGTACAGATGTTATTGAAAAATAAACGTTATAAAAATAAACTAATACCGTCTCTTGAACAAATTGAGGATGCAGCTATGCTGGACCTTGCTGAGCGTCTCGAAAAATATTGCTTTGTAAATAGATATGATGAATCTGAGGAAACCCCGAAAAAAGTAAAAAAAAGCGAAATAAAAAAATTTGATGCCAAAATGAAAAGAAAATATAGTATTGATGTTGGATCCGTCAATAAAGAAGGAATGGAAATTAGCACAATAAATGGTATGTCGCCAAAGAAGGGCCGAGAACTGCCTGTTAATACTGATACTGTAAAAGACGTCATACGTTGGATAGATAACATTGCCGGTAATACAGGTATGTAAATAGTTTTGTAATTAATGTAATTGATTCCAATT
This sequence comes from Hebomoia glaucippe, assembly GCA_025727935.1. NCBI lineage: Eukaryota > Metazoa > Arthropoda > Insecta > Lepidoptera > Pieridae > Hebomoia > Hebomoia glaucippe. The sequence continues at coordinate 6,129,444 of JAOSYY010000007.1, forward strand.
ATATTAGTCGTCGACAGTCGAGACTGCTTTTTTGGTAGATGATAGTTTAGCCATACGACAACTATGTATTTAATGATGCGCTGACGACCTATTTATTTATAATACACACATCATACATAGGCACTCGAAAGTAAGAAATTAACATATTCAGTATTATTTGTATATTGAGTTGTCATCTTTTAGTAATCAGTTGTTGAGTTTAACTCCTCAGCTAAATAATATGTAGATACGAAACTTCTGTGAACATTCGTACAGTGTTTACTTTACTAAATACTATTATATAACTTTGTTCTTGCAGATGTTACTGTGGATGATGCAAATTCTTCGGCCTCCAGCGTGATGTATTAATTTAATATGTTAGTTTCATGGGTAAATATTTTAGACTATTCTAAAAATGAAATCTATAAATTGAAAGTATTTTTATGAAGCAGAAACACGGTTACATTATATACTTAAGAATATTTAACCTCAGTTTTTGTGGTATATGCAGTAATTCTCACTTATATTATAATTTCAATAGTGATTTTGTAAGACTATAACTATTACCTACCTAAATCGCTGAACAGATTTTGACAAATTTTGGTACCGATAGCCAGCTCCCAAATAAATACCTATTTTTTAAATTGTAAATTATGTATGAAACTTATTTGCTCCTCACTCTGCAACACTAAACAAATACAAAAGTGATCATTTCTAAATTTGATGTGACAGAAAAATTAATTCTAACAAAAATAATTTCTACGTATTGATAAGTTTCATGCAGAATGTTTCAGTCGTTATATCAACAAACAACTAAAAATGCAGATGAATAATGTTATATACCTTGATATAAAATGAAACCTATTGCAGATTTTAGATATTGATAAAGTCTGTATTGAAGCTCATGGAGAAGAATCTAGTTTCCATTTTAACAATTTTATGTTTATGTTGTTTTATTTATTTTTTCACAAGGTCTAATTCAATTTGTGAAGCAGGAACTTTATATAGTACGAAGCAAGAAATAAAAGAACTAATAACTTTTATTATACTCGTAAGTACTAAATGTTGTAATACTTTGTTGTCTTGCAACGAAGTTTACATATAGTTTATTATAAGAAAGTTTAGTATAAATAAACGATATATTATCACGGTAGATATTAAGCAAAGGTTTGTAATAAAAACATACAAATGTCTCTGCAAAGCCTTACAAACTTTATCTATAGATGGATATTAAAACCTATATTCATATTTATTTTTGACAATGGTAGAACCTGGTGTGAACATTGACCACAGAATTTGGTTTAAAATTTAAATGCATTAAAAATGGAGCTCCTTCCTGTCACTTTAGGCATAACTTATTTTGTAAGCACAACTTATTAATATAAGAAACTTATTTTTGCAGTTTTCTTGTTACTAAAATTTCACATCATTTAATTTTAGACGAATAACCGATGTTCTTAGATTTTTGCATAGCTAGAAACTTTGCAACGAAGCGATATATCTCAAGTATCGGATATTCCTATTTTGTTACGTAGTATAGCTATTAATTTGCATTTATGAATAATTTTTATTTTAAGAACAATTTTATTTGTTATTTAATAAATTATTATTCATATTAGAAGATTTTTATTTTCCCCTTTTTTATAATCCAAAATATATTTATTGAAAGCCATTAAAATGAGTTGATTTCATTAAAAAAATAATCTATACAAAAGTAGGTATTTTTCCCTGAATATATGACTTCTATGTAGTTAAATCAATTATTAGACTTCATCTATGATTTTGGCAGTTCTTGTATTACTCTCTGGTCTTTAATCTCAAGTCTCAACTCTCAAGTCAGTAGTGAACTAGTGAGGAGGTCTATAGTCTATAGTACTATAGAAATAGGTACTGGTACTAAGTGGAATTTTAAAGTTTATTGATTTTATAAAGTTAAGTAATTTCTCGTCAGTATTATATGAAATAAGCCGGCTTTTACATATATTTAATTCACAACTTTATATCAGAATTTGGTGCACTACCATGACGACTATATCTTTTGCCAAAAGTTTGGTTAACCCAGGTGAGATCTATTTAGAATTAATCTAAACTGTGCAATTATTAATAAGTAAATAATTAAATAAGTAGTCCTTGGAAAAGAATGACGCTTAGTTTTAGTTTCTTATCCTTGATAATTTATCCTGTTTATTAAAAGACAGACCTATTATGTAAAAGTAATTGTACTCCCAGGGGTTTTAACTTTTCATAAATGAATTTAAAATTGAATAAATTAACGCAACGGAATTGTTTTTATCAGTTAACAGTGTGACGATACACAATAATCTAAATATATAACATGTGAATTTATTCTTATGACACACTTATGGGTTTTTATGGTATTCCTAATAATTTAATTTTGTTGCAATGTAGAAGAACATAACCAAAATCTGTATTGAATGTATTTTTATTGGCCCTTAGAAGTTGTTAAATTACTCCTACATTTAAATAATCAAGATATATGTATAGTAAGGAAAGTATTGTTGTTGATATAACCTAATATATTGATATCTTTTAATCATAGCACTTAAAATACTTCTGAAACAAAATCATTGCGCCAGTGTTCGGGTGGCCGGTTCACCTACACTCACCCCACTAAGCATTGTACTACGTAGAAATTATGCAGAAAAGCAAGTTTTTGAAAGGAATAAGCCACATTGCAACGTTGGTACTATTGGTCATGTTGATCATGGAAAGACCACATTAACTGCTGCAATTACTAGAGGTAAACAGTCAATTTTGAATTATTTTGTAGTAACTTATAAAAACATTGAAATCCAAATTTTTTATGGTATTCTAATAAAATACCTAATACGCATAAAGGTATTAATTTGTAATGTTTCTTTGTGTTATAGTCTTAGCAGACCGTAACTTGGCTCAGAAGAAAGGCTACACTGATATAGATAATGCCCCAGAAGAAAAAGCTCGTGGTATCACTATCAATGTTGCCCATGTTGAATATCAAACAGAAAAAAGACATTATGGACACACTGATTGCCCTGGTCATGCAGATTACATTAAGGTAAAATAAAGCAATATGTTATTATAAAAGTAGATACGGAATTTAACTTTATATCATATATATTTTTAATCATAATATTAATAAATAGTTTTTTCAAATATCACCAGAAGTACAGTTAGTAGATTAGTATTATTGTTGTTCAGTAATTTAATATCTATTTACTTTTAAGCATTTTTAATTTATTAAAGTGTATTTTATTTAAAAAAAAATATAAATTTAATTGAATGGAATTTTTCACATTGCATTTTTATTATTACATGAAAAGTTGCTGCAAATACAGAGTGTCAAATGTGTTTCTAGCACTTTAGAATCAAATTAATATTATAAGTTTTTTAGAACATGATCACAGGAACAGCTCAAATGGATGGAGCAATTCTCGTTGTTGCTGCCACAGATGGTGTGATGCCACAGACCAGGGAACATTTACTGCTAGCCAAACAAATAGGCATTCAACATGTGGTAGTTTTCATTAACAAAGTGGATGCTGCAGACCAAGAGATGGTAGAACTTGTGGAGATGGAAATCAGAGAATTGATGACTGAGATGGGTTATGATGGCGATAATATACCTGTTGTCAAAGGTTAGATCTTAAATAATATATGTTGTTTTTTTTTTATTTGAATTAATACTTTTATAATATATTAGCTTTATTTTACAAAAAAATAACCAAGTTGAAATAAAGAGTTGATTTTGTTTCTTTTATAAAAGCTACTCAATTGCTTGTGGCTTCTGCCTTTTCTTAATGATAATATTTCTCTACTCAGTTTATATTTTAAATTTCTCTATGGAAATTTATTCCCTTATAAATGACCTTTATATATGAAGGTTAGAATATGCCAAAAGTCATCTAAGAAATCCCAATTTAGACATTATTTAAGCTTTAAATTATTTATACATAATACATTTCACTTACAGCTCACGACTGAAGATCCTAGCTTTCCACTTGCTTGCAGCTTTTGCAGTTCATTGTGAATTTCCTAGCCATGTTGCAAGCAAAACTAATAACATCATGTATAACATTTTTGTGGCGGCCGCAATAACCATATTCCTTATATTGAAAGCTTAAATGATCATTTTAACCTTCTTTGAGATATAAGTAGAATTTGTCTCTAGATATACTAAAGAATTAAATGAGAAATGAGTAACATTGTATTTATATTATATTGAAGCAACCAAAACGATTAAATTAAATATCTTTGTTTACAGGATCAGCTTTATGTGCATTAGAAGGTAAGAGTCCAGACATGGGAGCAGATGCTATATCTAAACTACTGGATGAGGTGGATGCTTTTATACCAACACCTGTGCGAGAGCTAGACAAGCCTTTCCTCCTTCCAGTAGAATCTGTTCATTCTATTCCTGGAAGAGGAACCGTTGTAACAGGCCGTTTGCATAGAGGTTAGTTTTAAAGAAATAATATTTGAGCAAGTTACCCACAGCTATGCTAGTATAACTTTGTAGTGTTTTTTGTGTTCATTTGAATTATTTATTTCTAGTAGTTATTAAATAATGTATCCATGAAAAATACTAAAGTATTTCCACTCTGATGAGATCTTCATGAACTAAATGTGCAGCTCTTTATGTCATAAGTACCCAATAAACATCCATACAAATAATATTTGCTGTTAATCTTAGGTGTGCTAAAGAAAGGGACGGAATGTGAGATTGTTGGCCATGGGAAAGTGATGAAAACAACAGTAACTGGGGTGGAAATGTTCCACAAGACCTTAGAAGAGGCACAAGCTGGAGATCAACTTGGAGCTTTAGTTCGTTCTATTAAACGCGAGCAGATTAAACGTGGCATGGTGATGGCAAAACCTGGAACGGTGAAGGCACACGATAATATTGAAGCTGCTGTATATATCTTAAGCAAGGAAGAGGGTAAGGTTTTTAAATTTCTAGCCATTTTCTTTAATTAAAATCAATTATTCACCACAATTAGAGGGTTTTCAAATTTTAATTGTTCTGTCTGAATATTCAATTCAAATTATGGGACAGGATATTATGCGATAAATTTTAATAGATTATTCATAATAAGAATTATTTGTTGATCTATTTTCATAGAGGCATTTCAGAATGTATTTATGTATTAAATTGTTTTGCTTTCATAAAAGGTGGCCGCGCTAAACCTTTTACATCGTTCATCCAGCTGCAAATGTTCTCCATGACGTGGGATTGTGCTACACAAGTCAGCATACCTCAAAAGGAGATGGTCATGCCTGGTGAGGATTCAAGGTAAGTACAAATGTGTTGTTAACCCAAACATTCAAATTATGTTACAATTACAACATTCCAGCAAATCTAACATGTATACATGAAAGCATTGATAGCCATACATCAATTACGTCTACAGAAAGAAGTGTGATGTGTAGGTACTAGAAGAAATTCCTAAGTTGCTTTTTTACAAAATCAGGTATACATTTTTCATATTCTTCAATATTCAAAGATTTATAAAAAAAAAATTTAATTGTTCATTACTTACTAAATAATAATATTTTGTACTGGCTCCGATGATATACTAGTTTTAATTAAAAACTGCTGTAAAAAGTTGTATTGAAGGATTAAGAACCACATGAGAAATTAACTATTTACCTTCTTATTTACAGTTTAATTCTGAGACTTCTGAAACCTATGGTTTGCGAAACAGGACAAAGGTTTACATTGCGACTTGGTGATATGACTTTAGGAACAGGTGTTATTACAAAGATCAATAAAGACTTGTCAGAAGAAGAGAGACTTAAACTGTTGGAAGGCAAAAAGGCACGAGAAAAGGCTGCCGCGAAGAAGTGAAATATATTATAATTTTAAGAATAGAAATGTAGTTTATTGTATTATGCATTTAAAAATAAAGGTGTAACAGATCCTTGAAATAATTGTTTTCTTTTTAGTTTTATCCAGATCTTCAAAGGCAAATAATATTAGAAATATGAAGGAACAATTTATTATCTAGATTAGGATAGTGATTACCTCAGGAAAAGTGGCGAACATTGTACTTAAATAATATTAATGTGTAAGTGCCGGCCACGCGGAAGTTGTAACAAATAAAATAACTTAAACATCGATAATACCAATATTATATGTAATAATCATTGATGCACAATTTCTAAAGTAAAATATTTTTATTGAGATTGATACTTATATACTTCCAAATATTTTTTTTTTCATAACAAATATTCAGTATAAGTTAATAATAATGATTGTTAACTATTGTCTAACCAGGTAAGCAGATGTTTCTCACCTCAAATTGAAGCGTTAAACATACAACTAAAACAGTTGTGTGATTTGGATCGTAATCTAGTCATTAGTCGAGTTTTAATAAAATGTCTTTACTTTAGGTAGACAGAAATTTAAAAAATAGAATCATGATTAAGTCATTAATGATGAATATCTGCTGTATGTAATATTGCTGATGATGACTCATGTTATAATTTATTGCAAAAAGTATGATTACCTCATAAAGGATCTCGAAAAATTTATAGATAAAAAGCTTAGCAAATAGAAAATGAAACAAAAAAATATTTTTACATCTTTATTGAAAAAGTATCACCACAATTTTTAGTGAATATTGTCATTTATAAACATAACAAAAAATTGATAATTTGTGTTAAACAAAATGTTACGATACATGTTGTTATACAAACCTTTTAATAATGTTATGTTTTATAATAACACAATAAGCTGTTTTATTCAATGATGCCTTCATTAACTGACATCAAAGTTAGCTTCAAAAAAAGCTCATAACCTAAGGTGTTTTTATTAATTTAATACTATAAAATACATTAAAAAAATACAATGGAAAATTTTTAACAGGTCAGGATGTTACATGTGTAGTAGCTACATTGTAGTTTTAATAACAAATTTTTGTAAGATTGAAACCTATTGCCAAAACAAAAAAGCTATGGAATGAATTTAGGGCTATAACACATACTTAAGCTGGCATGAGCTAATTTAAATCACAAATTTAACTGGGAACTGAGTTTAACAGATTTTTATTTACAAATCTTCATCTTCCTCGGGCAATGCAGTGTCTTGTGCCTCCTTGAGATCCTTTTCAATTTGGTTCTGCCATTGTGGGTCCATAGTGACTTCTGGCGGAACAAGTGCTGGCATAGCAACAAATTCTAGGTTACCATCACCAATCAACTTTCTTGCTAGCCACAAGAAGGGCTTCTCAAAGTTGTAATTGGATTTGGCGGAAATATCATAGTACTGAAAAATAAATCAAAATAGTGATTTTGAAATAGAAAAGACAAATAATTGTAGTTTTATAAAAAATTAGGTTTGTGGCAATGACTAATAAATATAATATAAACTTGTAACTTTAAATAACTATATGATTAATTAATTTTAAATTATATTTTTAATGAAGTTCAATATTACTAGTACAATAAATAACTGATACATATAGAATCCACACAACATTATAGCAAAAAATAAGGATTTACCTGTAGGTTCTTTTTCCTGTGGAAAACAATAGTCTTCGCTTTGACTTTTCTATCCTTGATATCTACTTTGTTACCACATAAAACAATGGGGATGCCTTCACACACTCTGACTAGATCTCTGTGCCAGTTGGGTACATTTTTGTATGTCACCCTTGAGGTTACATCGAACATAATGATAGCACATTGACCTTGTATGTAATATCCATCTCGGAGACCACCGAATTTCTCTTGGCCGGCTGTATCCCAAACATTAAATCTGATCGGGCCTCGGTTCGTATGGAATACTAATGGATGAACCTCAACACCAAGTGTAGCGACGTATCGTTTCTCGAACTCTCCAGTCAAGTGCCTTTTTACGAAAGTGGTTTTACCAGTACCACCGTCTCCTACTAGCACGCATTTAAATGTGGGCATATCATCTGCCATGACTATAGTTTATTTTGAATTTTCCTGAAATTACAAATAAAATTTTTGATGAGATTGAAAAATGAAAGCATGACGTCTATGAACCGATTTCGTAAATAATTTTTCCTTTTATCAAGGGAGAAAAGTATCTCAGTTTGGCAAAATATGGAACGCTTTTTAAAGAATAATATAATTTAAATTGTTTTAGAAGCTATGTATAACTGACAAGTAGAAATAGTTTAAGTTTTTAATCAAATGGCGCTCAATTATCCTCACAGGAATTTAGCTCAGTGGTACCGAACACTCACGAAAATAACACTTTAAATACAGGGTTTTCAACGAAAATATGCTGACGAGCAGTTAGATAAATATGTACAGAATTAAAACACAATATTCGAAACCACTATTTACCGAGATTATTTAAGAAATTCGAGATTAAACTCGGTGCTCTTGAAAGTCGTTACGGCTCACAATGGCGTCACTTGACTAAACAGTACAAACCGTTGACAATTGACAATTACAGGCGCATCATGTATGACAGGCGCAGTGACAGTGGTAGTCATATGAATAACTTTTATTATTTTAAAAAGTTATCATTTTATAACAAAAAGAGTATAATTGAAATTTATTATACTTATTTAAATATAATGTAAATTATTGTATACAGAATTGCAGGATTATTTAATTATCTAATATAATAGAAATAAAACTACTAAAATGATGCATGCGAGCACTGCTTTACCGACATCCGCAACTTTGACGTCATAATTTGAACTCAATTGCGCCATCTGTAACTTACTGATCTTTTCTTCAGTGCACTGACGGATAGAAGTTTCGTTCGTTCGTTGTATCGATTTTTTGAGTGAAGTGAACAGTGTTCGTGTCCTTTAGTTTAGTGACGTTTGTTAAGAAAATATCTGTGAATGGGATTGTGTAATAAGATAAAACTTTTATTTGGTGTGTGATTTTCTGTAAAGGATGACGAAGGACAGGTTAGCGGCGCTACAAGCGGTAAGCGGTGTTTTTCTTTGGCAAGTTCTATATAACCAATCGTTTTCTGATGACCTCGAACTCACAAAGAAGTAGCATTAAAACTATGCGCCCCCCACTGCAGATTACTTGTTAGAAAAGTATAGCAGAGTAAGACTTAAATAACCTAATAAGATTCCTTTAGTCGCCCCACCCGTAAATTCTTCACTGAATGTATCTTGTCAGCCTGTGGAGTGTGGAGGCAGTTGTTGCACTTTGTAGGTTTTACCATAAACGCCTACTCTGCCGTCATCGATTTATACTAAGCTAGAACCTCTATTGTTTGAGTCATCAGGCAACATCGGTATGTAGCCTTGTTGATGATATAATTCACACTTCTTAGATATCCTGTTAAGTAGTTAGTAATAAGTTGTAGGTCACTCTTTTAAACAAATAAATGTGAAAGTGAAGAATTATGGGTATCAGTTATTTTAAATACACACTTTAAAAATTTATATAACACGGTATTGCAAATTCATAAAACTTAATGTGAAGAATAAAATTTTAGTATATATAATTTGGACAGGTCTTATTACTAATAATAGTGATATAAAAGGCAATACATGACTTTTTAACTAGATATTTTGTTGCTGTATTGCAATTTGGTCGAATAATATTTTTGATGTCATATTTATACATATTTTATGAAATTGCAAGTAATTTTAGAAAATAGCATAGTCACAATATTATATTTTATAATAAGGAATTAATCTTGATGTTTGTAATAACTTAAGTCTAAAATATACATCCTAATTGTTAAATACACTTTAGAAGATTTTTTTTGAGTTGAAGACCTAGAAAGCTATTTAAGTTTGAGAATTAACAATATGAAAAAAGATTCCTTTCCACACCTAATGCATTTTTGTTATTATGAATTATTATTATTTTCGTCTGTCCATTTCATATAATAACATAGAAAATATATAAATAATAGGGTTATGAAGTAGTCTCAGTTTTCTTATGTTTTGCATTAGAAATAAAAATTCAAAATGGAGAATCTAAGATGCCTCTATATAAATGAATTTGTAATAATTAAGTATTACCAAAAAAAGAAAGAGATTTATATGTCATACACAAAAAGAAATGAATTTCATTTGGAAAAAATATTGATTAATACATAATTGATTAGATGAAAAATCTAGGGACTTGATATTAGTAATCTAACAACTATAACTCATACTATATTGTTCAGGCATCTTCATTCCAAAGGATACTATATATACTTTTAGAGTGTTCAGCGATGACAATTCAAATTTGAATACAAGATGGTTGGACATGTTTTGAAGTAAATCCAAATGATATTTAATATTTCGTGAAACTCGAAAAAGTAATTCTATGCAAAAAACTATACATAAATGTAAAATATATTCAAAACATTTTACTTAAAAAACTCATCACAGGTTTTGGCGTGTTTGATCTTTCGTTTCACGAAGATCTAGGATACATTAGGCTAAAAATTTGTCAATCTGTATTGCCAATGAATATGCGTAAAATCAGCCTCAGTCGAGGTTAGCGACACTCAGACAGAATAATTGCCTATCCAGGGCTGTAAAATGCTGCCAACGTTTTAACATAAAGGAAATTTACTACTTGACCTCTTTACCGTTTTTATTTTTCTTACAACCGAGATCGTGCACTATGAACAAGTCTATAAAAGTTAATAAATTGGAACGGGTTTCAAGGAGATATATTTAATAGCCAGACCCATTTTAAATTCCCGATGTTATTGGTCATAAAGTAATTCGAAGTTATTTCCGGAAAATCGGTTATATAAGCTAGTTGTTAATGAAGTCAGTGATAAAATGACATTCTTAAGTAGTTGCGATTTTGATGCAAGTTAATGTATTGTGTATTTTTGCCAATGTCTGCAATGATGGGAAAAGCAAATATGCTATCTCTATATAAACTGCAGTGTAATACTAATTGAAGTAATAAAGTCAACATCATACAGATAGCAACTAATTTCAGAGTTGTCTTGCATTTAATCACAAAATATGTTATCAATCCTATCGTCACTAAGAATATAGTCGTCTTACATTTACGTAAATATAACAAAAAATATTATTAATTTACAAAATTAATAAGTACGCGTTTCAATCTGACAAAATGGTCTTAATTAAATAGTTGAGTGTACTGAATAAAACATATTTACTATATATAATAATAATAAAACACATTTATTAATGGAAGATGGCATTTCATTCTGAGTGTATTTTCAGTTATAACTAGAAAATTTACAGATATATCCGTGGATTATGTATGGATTATATAAAATGATCCTGATAATATGCAACATTTTCTCCTACCCAAAGAACTTGAAAACAGGGTGAAACTTAATTAGCACTGCGTAGCGCCTTGATAAGAGTTATCAGTTGACGCTGCCAGCATCCGGCGCGCGGCCTTCGTCAAGTTGACGCATAAATGACTGTCATCCTTGCATCACCAGTGTTTGATTCATTTGCAACAGTATTCAAAAAGTACCAAACTTAATAATTGTCCATCATAACTAAATATTTACTAAAAAATAAATATTAAATAGTAAGTTATAAACATATCGACATGATAAAAAACAAAGAAAAGTATGTCCTAACTTGTACAAACGTACAAAGAGTGCGATAAAAATAGAAAAGCCGTGGTTATATATTATGACATGTTTGACCAAATTTTGTATGCTTAAATTATAAACTAAAACCTTACATAGATATTTGTTATTACCATATTTTATTTTATTACATTAAATTATAATTTTTTTCGTTTCTACATTGAGACGATGATATTATTCCAAAATTTTAAAGAACATATAATGCAATAATAGGTGCCAACCATTATGAATTTCATGTATTTAAGCTATATTATAATAGCATTATTAAAACAATAGAAAGCTAAATGATAATTTTGTTTTTACAGCAATTTTAATTTTATTGAAAGTGTTGGTCATGAGTGTTTACGCAGATATTTATAGACTTGGGCATATGCTCATTATATGTATATCTGATTGGCATTTAATTAGGGAAAACCATATCTGAATTGCCTCATTCATTATGGAGCTTTTTTACGAGGAGGAAAAATATTACGCATAACGGCTAAAAGCTGGTTACACGAGATTCTCCCTTTAAACACCTTTCTCAGAAATACAGCTGATATGGTTAGGCTCTGAGAGTAGGTACTATACTAATACACGGTCAGTTTTTTATTATGTACCCAACTACGTAAAATTAAAGTGTCACTTAATTCAAAATAACAGCATTTTTCTGAATGCATCTGATATTATAGCACTATAAATGTTCATAAAATTTTGTCTGTTTGTTGCGGTTAATCTCTAACAAGGCGGAACCGATATTACAGGACTATCACTGACAGATAGTTAATGTAAGGTGTAGCATAGGCTACTTCTATTTCATCCTTATGTGTATTTAAAATCGTCGCGGGTGAGATTGTGGGGCACTGCTATTTATATTTTGTAAAAGTAAAATGAGTTTTGATATCAAAATTGTAGGAAATTCCAATTTTCTTGAATGTCGTGTAAAAATAAAGTTACGGAGAGTAGATACATAAACTTTGCTAAAATTTTTCTTCGCAATTTTATTATCTAAAAACAACTTTCTCTTCCCTCCAACTTATCTGATTGCATTTGAAATTCTTATAAGTGATTTCATTTACATTATTCGATTGTATTCTGTTGTAATTTTTTCAAATAATACACAACAACTGATTTATAATAAAAAACATATGTTAAAAATAAATGTTATAATCTTATAAAAATATTGTCATAATTATAAGTTCCAGTTATCCGAGTTGTAGCATCGTTGCAAGCTGTACAATTTTTAAATTGAATTTCTGCTTTATTTCGTAGTTTTCTATTATAAACATTGAAAAGTGTTAGGAAAGCGTTTTGAATAGATGCATTGTCGTCGTTCCTCTTTGTAATCTTATATACATTTGCATCAACTGAATCACAGTCTTACGCTCTCTCTCTCTATTTTTAGTAACCCATCTCGCGTGTCCGTAATTGTATGGCGATTTGTTTAATTTCGTCTCGATGAAATTGAAAACTTAGAAATCTTCGATGTCGAGATTTGCTTTATCGTTACTGACCTTGCTCATCGTACTTTTTTATTCACAAACATTTATTAGCGGTCGAGGCAATATTTTCCGTCTTATATCCCCTCTTATAATGGGCCTATATTTTATAGAACTGTTTAACCAATAGCTTCTAAGGTTTAAAACTACAGTTTTTCTCCCAATTAATTTAGGTGCATGTACCTAATATCACCTAATTTCACGACGTTTAAGTGGTAAGAAGGCTATGGATACGCAAATAATAACAGAACTTAAATCTCATATCGAACAATATTTTTTTTTATCATCTTCTTCCTACTTTTAATTCTCTATGTTATCAAGTATCGTTGAATATTTTTCTGTTTTATATAAACACATGTTCCACGCGACTGAACATGGTGTTGGTGATCGGGTGATTATAAATTAATTTATTGTCTGCTTTATCACATGTTAAAATCAAACAATTTGTGTAATGACATAATGTGTATAAATTTTACATTATGGAAAATTTAACAATGTTAACCGCGCCATTATTTAGTAATCTTCCGTACCGTAAGTGTTGATTTCTTTAAATAATTGAGATCTTAACTGATTACATTTATTACATATTGGCATCTGTCCAAAATATAACTTGTTCCGCTTAGCATTTCCTTCAAGGTTGTTAGATTGTGAAATCCAATAATATGCAACTCTATCAATGCAATCATTATACATCATATAAATCGGATGTCGATAAATCATTTAAGTATGTGCATTCTCCAGTAATGAGTCACTTTTAACTGTAGCAGTCGTTTTATTGATTCTGAGAACATAATTTCTAAGAACAAACACGTCCCTTCTTTGTATGATTTCGAAATTTTATTCCCATTTCCGCTAGCGTCTATTCTCAATGGAAGTTTCGAAAATTATACATCGTTACTATATACAGATGTAAAAACACATATTTCATTTCTAAAGTTTGAAATGGTTTAATAAACTGAAACCAGGCCGGCATGTGGTGTTAGGCGCATCGGAAATAAGCTCGGTTCCCAATCAACTTTGTTGTCCGTGCAATGTACATAATGTAATATTCCTTTACAAATACGTTACATGCCACTGTACTTTGTGTATACGAAGAGTTTCTATTTCGGAATTAAAAACATTCTAGCTCATCAGTAATTAAATCCTATTTGCTAGTTAATCAATTCAATCGAACCTTTTATGGTTGATATTACATAAAAATATTGCATTAACCGCAGTAGTAAAAAATGTAAATACTTTATCATTATTTTAATAAAACCGTTTTTGGCCAAAAGGAGTTTTAATTAATCTTCAATTTACCTAATTTCCCTATTGAGTATTTTACTTTATAACACTTAACGATAAAAATTTAATGACCACAAGTCAAATTATCGGTCTCCGACTGAAATGTACTTTTTTATGAGCGAACGCTCTTAACTTCTACAGAACAAAAGGTTAAACTCTCCCTACCATTTCGCCCTTGTACCAATTAGCATGTACGATAACTGCACAAAAGAAAGTATTTTGTGCTATTCAAAACAGTTGAATTTGCCTACAAACTTTTATTCATCCACTTTTTATTCATAATTTAGTTCATTTGGGAAAATCTAAATGTACAAAAATCTCGAGTCACGGAGTACGTAATTGAACTACTCCGGAACGGTTAGACCGATTTTTATGAAATTTTATATGCATATTCAGTAGGTAGTATTGCGTTATATGTAGCAAAACGAAGTTTTCTGAGTCAGTTAGTATACTCTGTAAGCGTGTATAGGTTGGAAAACAAATATTAATTGAAAAAATATTGCAATATAAACGATATTTTGGTTGCATTCATGTACGAGTTCTATAATTATAAACGACGTTAGATTGTCGTTATTTTAAGAGGTCTGGATACTAGCCGTGTTATGTTCATATATGATATAGGATATATTATTAAGCCTATTTTCTTGAAAACTAAATGAATACGAACCTAAATATTATAACTATGTGTATACAAAGCGTATAAGTGCATTAAGAAGCACTATAAGATTAATCCAATGCTTACTTTACACGTTCAATTTACACTTTACTGTAATACTTAAATTACTAAAAGCTAATGTGTCGCTAGGTAATAAGTCAATACCTTTCCTGTTCAAAATATTATTTTATTTAAGGCAGTGCAAATAAGATTATTCTTATCAGAAACAAGACGTTTGTAATTTTTTAGTTTTTTTCCTAATTTTGTACTTCCGAGGGATATTTTAAAAGCTTAAAAATCTACAGGTATCTACTTCAAAACTGTATCTTAATGTCTTTAGTTCGAGTTCTAAAGGTTCAGGTACATTAAATTGATTTAAATTCTATTTAGAATACAGTTCTCTCTAAATACCCTTTTAAGAATCTTAGTTGTGTTATAAAAGGACTAGTATCATTATATGAAACCGTTTACGTGTATCTCAACATATTGATTTACCGTCTCCTAGCAGTGGGATAATATATATAAGGATCCTTCGGGACTTGAATACGCACAATTTAACCTTACTAAGCCTTATGTACCATTGATCGTCCCAGATAAGCTAATGTTTGAAAACATTCAGATACCAACTTTATCAAATTATATTATAAGTTCGTCATTAAATGTTACTTTTTTATATAAACGTATATAACTTAAATGTACGTTTTATGATGTATTTTATATAATATCACAACGCTAAGATTTGAAAGAAAAAGCAGGATCTATGACATCGTGCTTCACAGATAGTATATTTATGATATATATCATTCTCTGTTTTCATTGTAAACTCAGTTCTGGATTTTGTTTAAAGTTTCTTGTTTAAATTACCTATGCTCGCATATGAATTTAGTATAGATAAAAGTCGGTTAGAAGATTCCCTTGGAACTGTTTTATGGTTCTTAATATTCAGGATAAGCATTAACGTATATAATTAGCTGTTACTATGAATATATCGCCAGGCACGTTGAATATATGCTCCAAATGAGCGGAATGTTTTAATGAACAAGCAACCCGGCCTCCAGTTACTCAAGTTAACGAGATCGACTATATTCATAACTAAAAATATTAATAATTATAACCCTGCCAGTGGGTCGTCATGTGAAATACTCGTATTATGCATTAAAAATGTAGTTTTTATTCACTATCCATCTGAGTTTAAAATCATATATTAAATGTACAAGGCTCTCCTTGTCAAAAAGTAGTGAGAACGACAAACTCCTTGGTGATAAAAAAGAATACCAAGACAAAATTTTTGTTTTTGAAAGGCATTGAAGCCATGGAAAAGCGCTGGACTCGGTGTAGAGAGACTATTTAGATAAATTAATTATTAAGTTATCACAAAATAAAATTGTTGCGGTCCGGCAAGGTACGGAAGGCTAATGACAGCTGACTTAAATGCTTGTAGGAAACTCAGGAATTCAGTATTTACTCGTTAATAATCACCGATACGTTAGATGTAACTATTGATTAATGTACAATTGAATGCGTCACTGTCAGTGCCAATTAAAGATTGGCCTTGCTTAAATAATATTCACTCTTGTTTCATAATTAGCAGAATGTTATAAGTAAATTATTAAATAGAGCAGGTTAAAAGCCGTCGAGCACTTTCCCACGAGTCGAGACTCTGTAATTATGTTGCAAGATTTTAAAATCGGGCTTTAACTGACCTACTTCCGTTTAATACCATTATTGTCTGTACTGCTATCGAGCATTGTTTCTTTTGCTCTCGTATCCTCTATTTGTAAAGAACTAAATTCGTAACAACACCGCTGACTATGACTTTAACAATGGAAAATACAAATGCTTTCCGATTGCTATTTATAAATTGTTTTATTTTATTGAAAAACATTTGGTTGTTAAATTAGTAAGTATATTATTAGCGTCCTTTACATTAAACAGCTAATATATTTGAAACAATAATTAAAATGTTTTGTGTTACTGATATATTGTTTACATGAATACTTTTTACAAAATGTCTTGTCTATTATATTTTGTCACTTTAGTTTCAACATAGTAAATCACCTTGTTGAATTACCAAGCGTGAAATTGTGTATTATCAGAGAACACAGATTGGGAAATACGATTCAATCCTTAATCATGTCAACATTCATGAGAATGCCCGATTTATGATCCCGCTTTCGGATTTCGTGAAATCATCTCGTTTAATTGAAACATACATGTGGGGTTAAATGCTTAATCCCTTTTCATGTGTGACGTCATACTTATTTAAGTTTTATTCCTAAGTATTATGAGATATTTAATCATTAGTTATGTCTATGCCTTTGAACGTTGATATACCTACAAGATACTCATGAACTTTTTGATAGGTGTGAGAGGCCAAATCCTGAAATGAAAGTATCGAAAAGTACTCAAAGGAGCCACGCGAAAGAAAACTAACACGACGTCATTGGATTTTAAACAATTAATGCTACTAGCCAGGAAGTGAACCTGTTGATGTTGAGTAAAAAACAGCACTTTATTATTACACTATTCGATAGTCTCGTTAATAGGGAACTAAATCTGGAAAGTATATGAATATAATTGTTTCAGAAAATATATAGACTTGTAGCCAATTGGTAACTCATTTCGAGCGCAATATTTAAGTTCACTCAAAGTTTCCTCCGTTCGACAGCCAATAGCACTTGCACTGGCGAAACTTGTTCGATTGAAATACGTGTCTAGACTCCAAGACACCCACATGCCCGTTATATTTGATGTTATATTATTGAATACGTTTCATGCCGTTCTTGTAGGTGTATTTTTAGTTATTCTATTTATAGACAAAACCGTTATTCCTTTTAACCTTTCATGTTAAGAACTCGGTCTAGTTTTAATAATTCCTTTCAAAGAATTTCTGCTATTTTAAAATAATTACTACTAGTAGGAAAAATGTGTTGATTATTCAATAATTAAAGATTGTTCAAGAGGAAAGCCTTTTGATATGATTAGATAAAATATTGTGATCTTACTTTGAGAACACGACTACAGACATAATGCTCAACATTTACTTATTAACTATGAAAAAACAGAAAAATATTCAGTTTAAACAAACGACGATTAACCGTTATAACAAGGGGAGACTATTCAAAGGTACATAATTTCGATACTTATGAAAGTAGATATAATTATTTTTATATACATAGGATATGTATGAATTTTTACGGTGAAGTAGTTAATAAAGTAAGATGATATCTAATTATGAAATAATTGCTCTTTGTCATGGCCGGTCTTCGCTAATAGCCAAGTCGCCTGCTGCTCGCTCGTCTGATTAAGATAATAAATGTCAATACCGCTGGATAGATGGATTTTTTTTAGGACCGGAACATCATTACTGATGACCGCCTCTCGTTAGTATTTTTTCATTTAAGACGTATAAATTTTCTAAAAGATTAACAGAAACACACTTTAAACCTCTTTTTAATTTAGGTATTGCAACTTCAATTTTCTTCTATAAATTGCAGCCCTCGGGAATTGTATCATGATTGAACTGCCTACTTGCTAGAAGTTTTTAAGATTGGAATCTTTTATCAATTTCATTTGGATGAAAACTGTTGGAAGTGGAACGTTTACGTCATCTATCGGTTGAATTGAAGTGGTTGCGTCAGTAATTTTATCATTATACGCTAACTATACATTTACATTTTTATTATTTGAAGGGCGCGTTGCTAACAGTCTAGTCGACAAATATACTGTTTTTATTCCATAAACAAGCTAATCAATCACGATATAACGCTTTAAGTAAAATAAATATTCCATTCTATGTTTTGATAAACAACAGTAGCTCCTAAGTGGAAATACCATGAAGCCTAATAATGTCATGACGGATTTAGGACTAAGCTGCTTAAAAACTAGTAATAACAAATTTAGAAAAAATATCTAATACTTTCTAGTATGTTGGATGGTATTTTTGTTACAAACGCAATTCTCACGCATATTATGAAAGTCATTTCGTATTCTACTCGCGACTTGTTATTGAATCTGATTGTGGCTAGGCTGATATAATATTGCCCCTACCGTTCATTATTGTCGTACAAAACCTTCGTTTTGTTTATTTTTCGAGCATACTTCATGAATTATTGACGACATTCTTGAATATTATTTAATTGATTTGATTGTTTTTAATGAATTACGTTAACAATGCAAATAATTTAAAATTGTGTTATTTGATATTCTTGTCATTTGCGGTGCACTTGAGAAATCATTTTATAGTATAATTTTAGTAAACTCTATCGGATGCTTAACCAAGTGTGAGAAAATACGGTGAAGGTATCATGTTATGGTTGTTTTGTAATGAACGCGGGAGGCGCTACGAACAACTTTACCGTGACCCACATTACAAGTCTACAACAAAGGCTGTGTACAAAAGAAAACGTGCTCCTTACACACGCGTAGCGATATTCATTTTCACTCGTAAACCAAGATGATACTAATAATTTTATACGAGCGAAAGTATGGTTTTGCCGTTACTGACAACAGATTTCCTTTTATGAATATTTCTATAGAAATGGTTGATATTATGGAAATGAATGTTGTGTGAATAAGAAACTTTTATCTCTATAAAAGGGACAAGCTAGGAATGCTACGTTGTTTCGATTTTGTGTACTGCTTTATTTTTTTTACAACTTTAAGATTTAATAATTTTTAAATGATATAATTTTGTCGTATCATAATATAAAACGTTTTTTTTAAATCTCTGAAGACACACCTGAACAGATCTTTGTTAATAGTAGCTAAGATCTATTTCGATTATTTTAGCTTTCTAAAGAAAAAAGCACCAAA
Source organism: Hebomoia glaucippe (assembly GCA_025727935.1). Classification (NCBI taxonomy): domain Eukaryota; kingdom Metazoa; phylum Arthropoda; class Insecta; order Lepidoptera; family Pieridae; genus Hebomoia; species Hebomoia glaucippe. The sequence goes on from JAOSYY010000007.1 coordinate 6,149,194, forward strand.
TGCGGTCCGTTAGTTTAGGAGCTACGATGCCATACACCGGCACGTTAAATTTACCTTAACCTGTTTTTCGGAGGTTAAAAATAAAGATGGCTTATTCTGTTTATTCGTAGAAAAGCTCTGGTTTAAATAATTTCTCTTAAGTTGGAAATGAAGTGTTTTCTAGTCACCATAGTTTACATAAAGGTTTTCGTGAACGGAGATCCCAGTATATCCGGATCATAGGGTTGTGGGAACGGAAACATTCCGTATAAATTGAATAATGGCTACCTCACCTCGGTTAAGTGGCTTCAATTTCGCTTCACGTGTGCCGATGTTACTATATTAGGGCACTTAAATTGCCCAGAATAATTAATAAGGTTTAATCTCATTTTATCATTAAAATTTAAAGTAGTAAAAGCATAAACCATCAATTTATCGGATGTTAAATTAAATGTTGTTTCTAAGCACACAATATTAGATCACCTATAGGTACCTCACCGCGTATTGAGCCCTGTGACTTGGACAAAATCTAGTAGAAAAATTTAAGGGCTCAAGATTGCATTAAATTATTCGGTAACGAACTCGTGCTGTTCTCAAATTTAAAGTGCCTATTCTGAAAATAGTTGGATAATTTGACGCGCATTTATTCAAACATTTGTGACATTGGATTTGAAAGTCAAATTTAACTAAATCGTATGTATACCCTATAGCCATTTTAAAATCTATATGTAGATCCGATGACAGTAAAATAATTAATGGACATTAAACTTTAATTATAAATTTACTAAGTACCATTTTATATAAGCAAGTGTTGAGATATTTTTATTTTTAATTCAGATCACGTATTGTACTAACTTTTACTAATGTTTGAAAAAATACAGTTTATTGAGTGATGTTTTAACCAGTAGAAAAATACGTCACGTTTTATTTTAATTCAGTGAGTAATCATGAATTTGCCAAAAAAAGCTTCATAAATATCTTCTCTTTTGTTTCATGTAGGCGCAAAGTGATGACGACGATGTCGGGCCGGACGATGTTAATGTACCCGTTGAAGGTGGCTACATGGACGAATTCTTCAGCGAGGTACGTTCTTTGATAATTTCTTGTTTCAGAATTTAATTAAGAGTCTGTTATGGTATTTATATGACTTTTATACTCGAACCTTTTAACCCGATGCTTAAATATTTTGTATAATTAGAATGTAATAATAAATGAATTAATTTCATAAAGTTACAGAATAACGGCATCGGTGGTGTTTTAAGGCCCAAAATACCCATCCCATTTGTATAGTTTTTTATAGCACCACTGATATTATAAAGAGAGAAACTTTGTTTATTTTTTGTTTGTAATAAGTTACCTTGAAAGCTAATAATTGTACTTAAAGTGAGTTCAATTATTAACTAATTTAAGGTAGGTTAGGTACTTTAATTTCATCGTCATAGTCGGCAACCCTAGGTTTAACGCGGGTGAAGTTGCAGGGTGCCGTTAGGTATTATATTATTTATTATATTAGGTATACATATACCTGTATATGTATAATGTATGGGGACTGCTCCCGAAAACGATGACGGGTGATAGTACTAATGATACCTTTGACGATGGGACGGAAAAAAATCGATCTGACTAAAAAATACATATTTTTAACACTTTATGTTAGCCTTATTTACGCTCCATCTTGTAAGTACAGCTAAATGAAACGATAGTTTCATAAAAAATACATTACTGTTCTTTAAAAATGAGAACCAGCAATGAAGCATGATAATATAAACAGCTGGACTACCACGATGGAGCGAAATAACGCTAATAAAACGTTTTAAAGATATGATTTTTTTTAGTCAGGATTGAATTTTATTCCGATCCTTCATCAAATGTATCATTAGTACTCTCACATGTCTTCGTCTTCGGGAGCATCCCTGTGTGTTCTTTCGACTGTTAGTTAACGGATTGCATTCACTGTTAATTTTGATAAATACATCCAATATGTATGTTTTAATACAACCATAGAAATCTGTATTATTTAATTATTTATTATCGTGAAAATATGGTGGGAAAAAAGAGAAACTGATTGAGTACTTTTGCTGTTCTTTTAAGAGCAAGGCGCGATCTTGAAAGGCTTGTAAAGTTATATGATAAGTGACGTTCATAAGCGATCGTGTATTTGAATCTAGATGAATAAACTATTATTGATTGATTGATTGACGTGTTTGTGTGTGCAATCCTTACCTAAGCCAACCGTATACAATGCAAGAAAGTAGAATAATGTTGGAAAAAAATCATGTTTTTTCACTAACTATCAATATATATGAATACATTATGTTCAAAGTTTGATCACAACTATTATTAACTTTGAAATTTGCAAATATGCAATAAATCATTATAATATTTCAAAAATGCCTTCCTAATAGTGACTGTTTTTTAGGAAAGTTGATAAGTTTAAGAAGAAAAATAATATTATCATTACGCAAGTTCCTTTATCTTAGATAAACAATATCAACTATGACTTATTAATGATACGAACTAAGATCTTTGAAGGGAAAGAACCCTTGTAAGGGTTCTTTCCTCTCAACGTTCAAAGTGAACAGTATCTCATCATCGTCTTAACGACGTGTTTGACTGCGGCTTATATCAAAGTACAATGCTATATTGCGGATTACCTGCGGTCGGGAGCTTATTGACCTTTACAATTGTCCCAAAATCAGAGCCCTTTTAACGTACAGAATATTATAATTGTTTTTAGGAAAGCGTCTGCTCTCTTTTCGTTTTATCCCACATTTTACGTGAAATTCTCGCGGGTTAAATTTCCGCTACCATTAAATTGAACGTAGAATCGTGCTTTGAATAAATTCGTTTTTATAATAATTATCCTCTTTCTTCCGAGCTTTTGATTTGTTCCGCCGGCTTAACGCGTTAAGTTAAACTGGAATTAAAAAAGGAGTCAACATCTCAATCCAATATTAATAATTTGCAATAAACAAATAATTCGTAAATTAGTTAGTTTAGATGAAAGCTTTTGAAATCATAAAATTCCATACCTGTACAAAAATATTTCAATAACTCGAAGCATACCCATTTCTAGCATGTATATTGTTTATTTCGAGGTCTTTGTGAATTTGCTTATACTGCAGTTTTATTGTTAGCCCAATATTCAATTTGAATGTGTCATCGATTGTAACGTATGAAAATGAAATAACGCGCGCTCTTGTGCACTGTACACATATAAATTGTTTGGTGAAATATTTCCTTGATCGAGAACGCTGACATTTTATCGTGTTGCGAAACGGTCCATCGCAATGATAACATTGATAGAGCTAAACACGTGTATGGAATTATCAGATTGTTTTTATTAAGTTAGACGTTTTATTTATGTGTAGGAGATCTATTGTTTTAAATGTGGACAATATTTTAACATACGAATATTATACATGATTCTTTTTATTCTTCAAATATTTTTAGTATAATATGAAAGGTAACTCCTTATGACAGAACATAAAATACATAAACAGATCTTATAAAAATAGCTAAGAACTATCTTAATCACGTCAGCTTTCAAATAAAAACAAGCGCATTATACTCTGTCTATTCCCTCAGGAATCACAAAAAGACAGATTAAACTTCTAACATTCTTTTTTGGGTGTTAAAATAGGTTAAGGAGTCACAGAGTTATGTAGGTATAGCCTATGGTATTTGTTCATGTTTTCAACAATTGTATATTATTAAATACTTATAACATAACCAAATTTTTAGTCCTTACTAAAACTTTGGTTCTATATCCTTATATAGAACCTGGCAACTTTCTGTCTTATGTCCGATATTCATTGTTCCTAACCTACGACAATAACTATACGGCATTTAGTTAACAGGTGTGAATTGATGTCATAAATTGAACGCTATTGACAACAATAACATACTAGTCTGTGAATACCATGTACAGTTGAGTTTATTGAATTTACATTACGCCGACTCATTGTTTCAGTTCGTAGTTTAAGTTCTGTTGTCTCTTTTTATCTATGTAAATTATCCTTATTAATTTTATATAAAAGCTAGTTTTATATATCGTTCTTAAGGTTTACGATGTGGAAATCTTGGAAGACGTAGAAACGGCAGAAATTTATAAAGCTGATTTATCGCTTAGCCTCAAAGGTGATTAAGTTCTATTGTTTATTTCCTTCTTACTATAAATATGTATATTAATTTCTTAAAGATTAAATAATATTTAACGGAAAAGTAATAGCTAATTGGAAAAACAGTATAAACATGTAATACATTACACGTTGTACATAGTATTAAATTATCATTTTCCTAAACAGACTGCTTCTTGAGATCGCATAAATAAAATGTATATATAATGCTATGTATGTAATTAAATGCATGACATCACACAATTCTTTGACATGTGTGTTCATTCCATTTGCTATTCATTGTGGTTCCGTAATACATTTGAATGTTTGTGCCAGAAAACCGAGACACAAACTATATAATACTCGTATACATTAAAAATACAATTTATCTCGAAGTTTGTAGAGAAATTAAATCGTAAACCTGTATATCGTACACAAAAAAAGCACAAAAGCTTTAATAATATAAACATTTTGTGCTTTTTAAATGTAAGTCATTCTACAACCTTTAGTTGATTAACTTATATTATGGAAAATTATTTTATAAAACAGATCAGCGCTTCTCTATTGCTTCGGATATTGATAAGTAATGTGCTGATCTATAAAGAAATAGGTAATGGTATAGGCTAGTATGCAGTTTTTTTTAACTCTTAAAGCTTATAAACTTTCAAAACACCGTATATAACGGTTCAAAACACCATCACTAGCACGTATTCAAATGTAACCAAAATAATAAAAAAAATATTTTACAAAGAAATATATTCTTCTTCGATAATTAGAGATTTGTACTTTTAAACTTAGTTATTTCTTGTATTCCTTAGATAGTAGTTACAGCTGACGTGGTTTTTATTTCTTATGTTTTAAACTAAAATTCGATGGAGGTATGCTCTGGAGATCGATACGAAAAGATAAATTCGGCGATTTCAATGTTCTGTGCCAAGATGTTCCCCTTGAGGTTTTCGGGCCGCCAGACTCAATATACTCGTCAAGGGTTTATAACTACTATTGCTTCTGTGAACTTATATTACCCCAAATACTTGTTGGCAGCCACCCGCGTGGACGTAACCTATGACATAGCAATGGCGACAGGGCGGCGACGAGACGCCCATCGAGACGGACGACCTGTGACGTCACCGTCTTATTGACCCTTGAGATATTTCATCTGTTCCACATATACTTAATAACGAATACGTAAAGCCTTTGACATTATTGAAATATAATGCTGTCAGTGCAGAGGATATTCTCTTTTAAAGATAATTGTTTTCTCAATAAGACAATTCTTTAAATGGTATTATAGCCGGGTATATAAGGGAAAAGCACCCTTGCAGTTTGGGTATCATTTTGGTATCGAATAAAAATTATTCATGCGAAATTTTAGCTCTATATCTCAAACAGCTTTCGAGATTTTCAAAACTTCTTTTTTCTCTTTAATTTTTTCATTGTAAAATTTTCGAAACGTATTGCCCCTTCTATGTGGGGATATTAAAAAATTATTTAGATCTTAATTTAAAATAGCTTTTATTGATATTAAAAATACTTGCGTAAGTAAACTAAGTCATATAAAAATAAATTGTGTCTTTAGCACAATTATTTAATACGGATAAGAATTAATATAAATTAATCTTGAGTAATGTATAAATTAATATATTATTTGAAGTGTGAGTCACGAGCGTCACGCGCAATGACAGCATAGACGTCGTAATTCAATTACTGGATCACCACTTAAAGAATATACCTACATATTTAAGCATATTAAAGAGGAATTTAAATTCGATCAATTTCGCCAATTCAACTCTTGATAAAAAGGTGCTGCAGATATACATTTGTATGATAATAACTTATTAAAAAAAAGGATAAAATACTGTTAGTGTTTAGGATTTTGTTAGGTCCTGCCCCTTCTAAAGTCTTTTTTGGTATATTCAAAGTAATTACTTTTGTAAAAAAAATTATTGTTTGATAACATTGTTATCTAATCTTTGCCTATTCAATACGAAAAGTAAGATTGTATTCCAAATAGTCATCAACATAAACTGCGAGCAAGAAAACTGTATACAAAGATATGAATGCATATTATGAACAACTTGAAACAACACTGTTTTTATGATAAAGCATGAATCATGGATGATAACAATCAGCACAGTTGATATTTGTTTCGTGGTCGAGAATTGGAGTCTTGCCAGTAAGGATTCAAACTAAATTAAATCCTAGCCTTATCTTCAAAATTCCAATTTACCGTACTCGCGGTGAGCCACAATTTGAAGAAGAAATAAGAAGTTTTGTTCCCATTCATTTCTTGTGTTTAAAAAGTAATGTCTGAAAGTTCTTATTGTAGAATGAATTGTTTATAAGTATTGGTGGTTTCATTAGGATTAAGATCTAATGACTTTCTTCATTGCTTTTTCGATATTATTCAGATTTTGTCAGACAAATATTATACAGAATTAAATTAACATGAGAATATGAACACACTTTTGTAACCAAAAATATGTTCATATTCTCATAAAGTTAGAAATTATTATAGATAACATTAGTGGTCACAAACCTGACATGAACTTGCAAAACTAAAAATCTCATATTATTTTGATAGTAATCACTGAAACTGGTTTTAGTTAAATTTTATAAATCTTTATTACTTGATATAATTTACTTTGTATACTCATGGTCCTTAATTATATATATTTGAGTCAACGAAATCAAGGCGAGCCGCTTGTGCTATTATAAAATGTACCAATGCCATTTTTATGCCATGTTCATTGTTAACATACTTGACAATTCTTTACTGACGCTTTCATGCTCTTCAGATAATTACTGTCCCGGTTCTTTTTCACTAAGCTCAATGTGAGAAACGTTGAACTCTTCCCTTATGGCACATCTATCTATGTCAGTCTTTATTTTTTATTTCATTTGGTAAAAATCAGCTGTCGTGCTGCCTGTAATATATGACGGTATAATGCGTTACATAGTTTATAATAGTTAAAACGGTTGACTGAGTATAAGTCGTAGTACATAACTTACATTCCGCTCACAACTTCTAGATTTCAGTATTGTATATTTTTTTATTTTATTTGCAGGTGGAAGAGATACGAGAGATGATAGATAAGATTCAGGCTAATGTCGAGGAAGTAAAGAAAAAGCACAGTGCCATCCTATCGGCCCCTCAATCAGATGAAAGTAAGTGTAAAATAATTCTTCACGCAAAGATTAATACAGAAATATCTATCATAAGGCAAGTGGAAATGTTAAAGCTTTAAAGTCAACATGCAAAAATAAATTTCTATTGACGTTGACCTAATAATATCTCGCCCTTTGCACCCACGAGTGGATAATTTGTGGGCGTCTCTAATAGGTTGTATCTAAAAGTGTTCTATTTGTATTACGAGTTGAACAGGAGTATCAGGCGTGGGTTATTTAATAAGGATACATCTGTTTCCATGGCCTGCGGATTTTTTTTTACTAGCCCTAGGTAATATCATTTTTTCATTTGATAAGAATTTTGTAATCTAAAGTTTTGTAACGAAAAAATGTATAGTTATTATAACAAAATTATTTCAAATATATTTTAATCTGTTTTTTTATTTTGGTACAGACAATAATGCTAAAAATGTACTTGTGAAAATTCTTAATATGGCTAATATATAAACGGAAGTGTTGCCTTGTCATATTTGTAATTAGACTTATTATATTTACTTCTTTGTCCGAAGTAACACGTCTTTTTGTCATTGTTGTAGAAATATACATATATCTACTTTTGTAGTTATCACTTGAGCACGATTATCTATGTTTTAGAATTTAGTTGTAAAACTTAACGTAGCTTTTGTTTTTTAAGTTAGTAAGAGCAAAAAGTTTTAATCGTTACAATTACAATAATTGAATAATTCACCTGATATATTAAGTACGGAATCATTCTATTGCAATGGAATGATTATGATCAATGATAAAATTTGCAGGATTTATGAAAAAATTTCATTAGCTTCGTTATAAATCTCATTTTTATATTTTTGCTTAATTCTTCAGTTTCGTTTTGTTGATAGAAAATATGTGGCGATACGACGGAACTAATGAAACTCATTGGCGGGTCGAGGGCTTTTCGCAATTTCTTACTGTTTACCATTGTTTCTTTCTTGTAATTGGATACCGGCCTTGTTGTACAACAAGATATTGTTCAATTTTATGCTACACTGCCCGTTATTGTCAGTCTCCATTTGGATTTAGCATTTTTTCAAGATTATAACAGATTATTTAGTTAAATTGCGGTATTTATAGCGTTGGTGAATTGAGAAACTTGATTTGATTTATATTCTTCAAAATACTACTAGATAAACTATTTTATCTCACTACTGAACTGTATTTATTACTATCACACTAGACAGATTAAGTTCGAGCTTTTTGCCTGATCTACAACGACGCAGCCTTTTTTTTCGCTTCACATTCGACCTTTAAACCTTAAAAACAACTATTAATTAAAACTTTGTCCTTGTAAACTAACTGGAGCATATACAGTCGGTAAATGCGACAAAGTTTTTGTAATATTAACTAAAGTGAAACTGTGTCGACGATTACATTTCTTCTGGGATTTACAAATAGTGCTCGTGAAAAGACCGTCGACGCCTCACGTTAGCAATGTACGGGCCAAATGGATTTTCACATTTTCCACCCAGAGTTTATTTTAACTTTTGTTATATAACTTGTTTTGTAAAGACTACGTGAACTGTGTTGCCACACTCCGCATTCGATTAACATCTCAAAGCTACGAGTTGAAAACAAAAAACAATTCTACATACTCTGTATTGCATAAGAATGAGCTAGACAGACCGAATGATTCAACAAAGTCGAACTGTAAACGCTTAAACTATGACGTCGAATTATTTCTTTTTTCAGTCAGCTTTTAAGTCTTAAACGCCGCAAGTTTAAATATATTATTCTTGAAAATTTCCTATTTTTCAACCAAATAATCCTAATCAAGGAACACGTTTGTTAAAATTTAAATCACCCTCTGAAATGAAATAGGGGTAAAAATAGATGAAATATTGCGTGTCAGTTAAAACCGTATACTGCAGTGGAGGTAAATAAAATTAATGAGGGTATAGCGTACTCTTGCCCTGTACATGTCGGCTTAAAAGAGGTTGTGGGCTGCGTAGGGGGCTATCGTGTGCTTACCGATGTCAGAGACACATTTATGCGGTCACAATTTATGTAATATTTGTCACATTTGTGGTTTCTACCTAAATGACAAATATTTTTTTATGAAAACAAAGAATTCCCTTGATTTTTCACTTGAATCAATGGCGAAGTTAAAACATTACATCTTTTAAATTCCCGATTCAAAATAGTAGTTTGTAATGAAATGCCCTGCAACATGTCTTAATCGCTAAGTTGTTTAATTTAGCCGAAACGTTATCAAATATCGTCTATTGCAAATGACATTGGTGCAACACATTGCATGTACGATATTGGTGTTTTGACATACGTGATCAATGCAATTTCTATCCATATATGTATAGTATGATAATCGAAATTACTCGCTTGACGATTGATAATTGACAGTACCTAAATTATTCGTACATATAACATGTTCGGTTAAGGAAAATTAACTCAATTTTTATTATTAAAATTTCAATAAATTGGCTGAAATAATCAAAGCGTAGCACTTAATGTTTTTAACATGTAAAAGAGAAAGTGAAAATCTCATTGAGCTGTTGCCTGCGTATAACTTAATAACATTTGTGTTTAGATACGTTGTTCGTCTAAGTTATAAGAGCGAAGTGTACTTTACTGCTAATTGTATCACTTTGTTGAGCGCCCTGCGGCAGAGAAATGGCACTTGTTATTGTACCGATTATTTCTCAAACAACTTCGACCGAGTGGAAATCAGGCTGTGGCCTCTTGCTAATTGACTAACTTTGCGCCAGCCAGTCAGTGGACAATATGGACTGCAATCTGCAATAACTGTTTGTTTGCAATACTTTTAACTTTATAATATATCTAAAAGACTAAGAGATGATTAGTAAACATGGTTTGTAATTCAAAGAATGATCGTTGAATTTAGCAGTTATAAGATTAAGGTAATTAATAGGATATGGAAAAAGTAAGCAATATCATGAGGTTACTTTTAAATTTATTACTACATAATCTATGAACTAAGATTATAGTTGAAACTATATATACCAATGGGTTATTTAAAGTATGTTAAACAAACGTTGATATCAAAATTCAGGATTCATATTGATCGCGCGTCAGTGCACTAGACAAGCAATTAGATCTCGCTCCCACGCGCGGGGTGTCTGTGATACCGAAGGGTGGGTATTTTATTATGGTACGTTTATATTCATAACTTCAACATGCCTATGAAATATTGTAATGGAGTGTGTGCTTTTGATTAAGAATGCTTTCGTTCCCTTCACAATGACCTCATTTTATCAGGCTGATTCGTGTCGTAAACTTTTTCCGCTGGGTTAAAGGACCAATATATTTTTCATTTGGGTAACGAATTTTCCGATTACTAATCTCTGAATAGCTAAATTTCTAACTATACTGGTTATATAATGACATATTGTACTATATGTATTAAACATAATGCCTTTAATAAATTCAGTTATGGCAGTATCCAAAGCTAAAAGACGGCTGTAAATGCGATTCCCATTTTCTTCGTACATTTCGAAAGTTTAATGAATAGAAAAGTTAGGTTCTGTTATATTTTCGAAGTTTGAAATGCAAATTCATATTTTTAGCCTCGCCTATTTATTTGACGCATGTGCTGTTCCAGTTTTGAGACATTTATTTTCATGGAAAAATGCCTGTGTAGCTGTATACACATTAAGTTGAGACTGATGACCGCATTTACCCATAGCTGTTGGTCACAACTAAATTGTGTTAATGGAACTTCATTATATTTCGATTTCTTAGTAACTTCTAAAATTTATTCTATCACTTAGTGCCGAATATTATTAAATAACTTGATGTTAGATTTTGGAAACAATTATTGAATGTTTTCCTTATATATTGCCAGAAAAAAAGTCTTTTATTTCGTATACTAAATTTTATTTCGTTACGAGAATAAGAAGTAGGTTAAATTTTACTTTTTGTTACAAGTAAATATACAAGCTTATTAAAACACTGAACGTTTTTGTTTGAAACTCCATTTTTTTATAATTCCAGGAGTTCACTAAACAGCTTGTATAACTTTAGTTACTTTTCGTATAAAAATTATTTTATTTTTCAGAAACAAAGCACGAGTTAGAAGATCTCATGGCCGATATCAAGAAAACTGCCAATAAAGTTAGAGGAAAATTAAAACGTGAGTATTATTGTTGCCAGTTAGGTACATTATGAAAATTTTTATTGCTTCTTTTTATTCAAGAAATTTGTAAATTGAGGTAATTTCGCTTACGACATCCAACTAAACTCTACCTTATAGCGGCTTGTAGTCACCAAATACGATTTCAGCCGTTATAAGATTAACAGAATGAAATACAATTTTGAATACTGTTATTTTTATTTACCAAACCTCTCCGTAGCTCGATGGAATGAGCACATTCCGATTTGTCACCGGATTGCATTGCATCGGTTAATTGACACAAAAAAATAAATGTTTCGGTTTTGGCAGACAGCCAAATTGTGGTCACCTACTTGTTTTACAAAAAAATAACCGTAAAACAGGAGCAAGTATGTGTCTGTATTTTCCTCATTGGGAAAAGAGTAACTGATTTAATTTTTTTTTTTTTAATTCAGTAACTAATTTAATCCAAATATATTACTCTTCCAATTTCTGTAAATAGAGCGATAGAGAAAAAGCTAAGAGCTAAATGTTTGAAGATTTTTTGGCTTAGATGGCAATGAAATTTTTTCTGGTTCAATTGTAGAATCAGTTAATTGTTCACAAACGTTTACATATTAATGTTACTTTATAAGATGGGTATTTTTCTGCATCTGCTTGATATTGTATAATTCACCAACAGACATAGAGCAAAACATTGAACAAGAAGAGCATTCGAACAAATCCTCAGCCGATTTGAGGATAAGAAAGACTCAGCACTCGACACTGTCTCGTAAATTCGTCGAGGTGATGACCGAGTACAACCGTACGCAAACCGATTACCGAGACCGGTGCAAAAACCGGATACTGCGGCAGCTGGAAATTACCGGTCGCGCCACCACCGATGACGAACTCGAAGCCATGCTGGAACAGGACAATCCAGCCGTATTCACCCAAGGGGTACGTTGCTTTTATAATTTGTTAGTGTTTTCTATTTCCATTTTGTTTCAGTAACGAGTTTGTCAATTTATCCAACGGCAGACAATTATTTTGAACAATTCTTGCACAACACATGAATACTAAATTTCCGAATGTTGAAAGTATATACCGTAGCAACTAGAAATTACGTATTTAAATAAATAATACAGAATTAGAAAAGATGATACTCATAAAATAAATTTTAATTCTAATAGTTTCAATTCATTTATAGATTAATTACATACGGTGTCCCTTCTGACCTAATAAATAGTCAATTAATTCATTAAAAGAATATATAATATTCTATTCTTTGAATAATATAATATTCTTTGAAACTAAGGTACCTTTGATTATTTTTAAGTTAAAACTAATCATAGCTAGAAAGAACCTTACACTAGGTTTTAATTTATTATACCTACAATGGTTTTGTCCAAAAAACATATAACTTGTATTACCATATAATAACTTTCCTATAAGGAAGTCTGCGAATAAATTTCGAAATCTGTTGACATTTAAGTAATATTTTTATAATTAATGCATGAGTGCATAACGACCAGTGACGATTTATTGTTTTAGTTTATTATATCACGTGCGAGCGATAACCACACTGTTACTATTACTCGTCAGCCTTCATAACGTAATGTTACATACGGGACTAAGTGCATCTGATTATCCTATATTCGTACTCTGCAATCACGCTAATTGCGATCATGCGCTTAATGACCCGCACTGTTTAAATAACTTGTGTACGTAATTACTGGCCAACTGCTATTGTGACGTCTAGCGTTAATAAAACGTGGAACGTGAAAATCAATGAAACTGTACATATAAGAGCGCCGACACGCCGTGACCATTTGTAATTTAATTAAATAATTGAATCACTTTACCTACGTTTGAGGAAAGAACTTTATTTCATACTTCGCACATACATTGCAAAATAAACAAAAGAACTGAAAATGAAAAATTCGTTATTGAAACATTCAGCAGGTAATTAATAGTAACACAAACGCTCGTAATGTGTACTTAACTTCTGAATACTTTTGGACAGGAATTTTAGTTGTTTTATGTGACAAATTTAGGGTAAATACATAATTATAGTTAGTCAAAACGAAACAGTAGTTCTTACGATTATTTCATATGTGCGATTTCGTTCATAAGTTTCGAAATTGGAGAATTTCAATCTATTATGTACATTCCTTGAATTCATTTTGAAGCGTTCTCTACAAAACCAAAAAGTAAATAGTGTAATGGAGTAATAAACTTAAAATAGTGTAGTTTAAATCTGTATGATCTTTTAATTAAGTTATCATGTTTCCAGAAGCGATTCCAATATGACGCAAATGATAAAAATCTTTCATTTTGCAAACGTTGTTACGTGAAAATACCTTTAACGCCGTACCAGCCACAATTATAAAGCAATCGTGGTTTATATTTATGGACGAATGAACGAACATAATTCATACTATATAATTTATTACAACTACTGAACATTATATTTTCTGCTGAAATTCTTGAATATTTAAGAGGTACACGGATCAGCTGCCTTACACGAAAGCTTCATTGTAAGCACACAATGTTTTAACCCACTGGTAAAATTGGCAAAAGCTTTCAAAAATATACCTTAATCTGGAAGAAATACGGCAATCTGCGAGAATATATTGAATAGCAATCAAAACGAATACGTCACTTTCCAGTAAACAAATAATCGAATACGCTCGTTTTATTTCATTGATGGCTTTTTACAACTTCATCACTCAAATGTTAAATCAAAATGGACAACGTTTCATCGTGATGTCGAAATTGAAAAACTAAATTAATTTTATATGCTTTTAAAACTATGTTATTTATTGTAAATAATATATATTATCCGGCATCATAGGACAGTTTGGAAATCGGTCATCATGTGTTATATGTAATTTCATTTTAGTATTTAACGTATTTTTTTAACCATAATAACTGCTGTGAAATATTATATTCATCATGAATTTAGAACGTATTTGAAAATCTAAAACAAATAATTCCAGATTATAATGGAGACTCAACAAGCGAAGCAAACGCTTGCCGACATCGAAGCGCGACACGCCGATATCATCAAGCTGGAGACATCCATCCGTGAGCTGCACGACATGTTCATGGATATGGCCATGTTGGTCGAAAGCCAGGTCATACATACATTCACGCCTTTATATTTCACAATAGCTGTTAAAGTTTCGAAACCACGACTCAAATACTAATTAATATGCGACTACCCTCTTCATTAAGTGTTGGATCGCTATGCCACTACATAACTGATTATTCTATTATTTCAAAACAACAATTTCTACTAGGTTTCCTATTGAAGATAACAAGCGTTTTTGTAGTAAATAGAATATTTAAAATTTTAGTTTTACTGAACAACTGTACTATATTTGAAGTTATTCCTATATTTTTCTCACTTATATTCAAGAGTTCTATACGGTCAAGAAAATATAAAAAAATGTACTTTGCGTTTTGGTCTGGTTTTTAAAAGACGACGGGTAAATAGACCTATTAATTGGAAGACCAATAGTCTTGATCTAGTCTTAATCAGTATTTATTGTTTAAGTTTATAATGGTATTTTTTTCAATATAGAGATAAAATACTTCCCTATTTATATACTTTCTATAGTATCAATGAAATTCCTTTAAATGTGATAACAGTTTATATAAGAATCTCGATACTAACCTTGTTCCGATAATGGCACAACTTTGTCAAGTTTAGAAAACTGAGCAAGATCGTATCGAGATTATATAAGTTTCACAGAGATAACTAGACGAGAAGAATGAGACTGTTCTCTCAAAACTTAGAGGTTGAGAGATTACATTGAAGTCGATTGAAATTAAATTTTAGTTTAATAAAATATGTCACGTATTTAGCCTTAGAAACTTTTCAAACTTGGTTTGAGGTAATAATAATTTTATGAAAATTAAATACCTATTTGAAACATTTTTAATTTAAGTGATATCTCATACGGTTTCATTTTGATCTTAGAAGTAACGTTAATGGTAAAGTTAATATTTTTGGTCAAATAGTCAAACGTCAGTTAAGGAGTAAGGCCTTTATATTATGTAATACTGTAGGGACCGTGCGTCTATACGTTTACGTCAATTCAATGCCAACGTGTGATTTATTTAGTTAATAATAATTGTTTGTAAATTAAACATAGCTACAACATATTTTATTATTTTTTTCAATCTTTATGAGTATTCCTTTATAAATTAATATTTCCAACGTAGTACAACCAGACGATAATGGGAGATGACTCTTATTTTAGCCAATAGTTCCACCTCTATTTTTCGTGTACGGTCCCTATTAGAAAATGCTGTAAGTGGCTATCGAATGACGTTTGACGGTTTGGGCATAGTATAAGAGTTGCTTTTAACGCAAGCTAATGGATACAGGGTGAGATGATCGACCGCATTGAATATCATGTTGAGCACGCTGTGGACTATGTCCAAACTGCCACCCAGGATACAAAGAAGGCCTTAAAATATCAGAGCAAAGCCCGACGGGTGAGTGCACCTAAAAACAATGTCCTTACGTCGTTGCTAATGCAATTTTGTTTTGTTTTTCCTCACCCGCTCCACTTCCCGAACCTCGATACCCTAATATCCTTCATTCCTTTTTGTGTTCGTGAACGGCTCATATTTAAACCTCATTTTTTTACGTCAACGAATTGGTGATTGGTTCACACCGTGTTTTATCTGATTTTGTGCATTCACAAACTGGCTTTCACTGTTGTGCTCCTATTTAATGTTCTCTTATACGGACTAACTCGATGGAAGTGGGCTTCTTAACTTAATCTAATTATTTAAATTGTGTGTCACTAATATGTATTTCATTTTGGTGTGTGCGTAATTTGCCTTCAGTATACGAATATTTGCTATATAATAACATTAACCTGACTTACAAATATTATATTATAGCTTATACGTTATTATATAACAAGTAAATTGTAATGTAACGTTGTCTATATTAATTAAGGGTTCACTAAACGTATGTAAATCACGTGTTCTTCTGTGTCGAACTATTTATATTTATTTGGTTTTTTTATTTCTGATACTATCACCTAACTGTGAACATTCTCGTTCAGAATATTTTCGGTCGGTTCCTGTAACATATTTAACGTGGGGTGACTCAATAATCGTATGAACCAATCGGCCGTTCGCAATGTTCGATCGTGCGTCCCGTTTCCTCCCAGCGCCCTTGACCTTAGCGCAAGCAGGGCGAACTAGTAGATCGCATCGAGCATCATGTCAGTGAGGCAACCGACTACGTGGACTCAGGCAGAGATGAACTAGACAATGCGCACCACTGGGCGAAAAAAGCTCGGAAGGTAATCAACTTTGGGACTAAGGCAACTAAACGACGCTATATAAACTAATATCAGAAAATGTGTAACTTTGATTTATAACACATTCTTCTATCGGCGGGAGTGGAAATGTAATTAATGTCAACGGTCGAACTCTAACTGTTTCTTTAGATATAATTTCAACTTATGTAAAAAAATTTTCTTCGCATGGAGTAAACTTCTACATAAAATGTCTTATACACCGTCAACGTTGCATGATTAAAAAATCTATATTGTACGTAAATTTTGGTTAAAGGTATTTAAATCATAAAATAAATTCATGTCACAAAAATATTATTCATGCTTAAGCTTTAGCCTGATTATAATTAAATGCCTGACATACTAATCATTACTAATAGCCAATTAACTTACAAATAACAATATTTTCTAGTTATTAAATTGATTTATGTATAACATGTTTTGCGAAACTTGAGGTAAACTAAATTATCTAGCGATAAGTCAAAAAGTTTTTTAATTTGCACCAACACATTTTTGAGGAATTTATTTAAATTATTTTGGATAAAATAATCTACTTGTAAAAAATAATCTTTGATATTTATATATATGAAAAAAAAAACTTTCCATTAAGTACACTATTGGCTGGTTTTGGTTTAACGAAAGGTAAAAGTAACCGAAGCTATTGACGCCAAGGACTAATAATCCTTAAACGATTTGGGGTTCCATAAACAAAGTAACTAT
Organism: Hebomoia glaucippe; assembly: GCA_025727935.1. Taxonomy (NCBI): domain Eukaryota; kingdom Metazoa; phylum Arthropoda; class Insecta; order Lepidoptera; family Pieridae; genus Hebomoia; species Hebomoia glaucippe. The sequence continues at coordinate 6,166,587 of JAOSYY010000007.1, forward strand.
CCATTTTATTCATTGGGCCCATTTATTAAACAAGATTTATCCTTTAGAGGCCGCGGCGCATTTGACGCATTTGAATACGAGATTGTATAAATTATTGAATCTTTCAATGGTATAGTAGTGAAACAAACAATAGGTTACTGCTACACATAATATGTATTAAATATTTAATATAAAAATCAATAAATTTTAAATTTTTCAAAGGTACGACAAGTAAATTGTGAAAACTCTTGATTTTTCTCAGGATAGATACATGTGAAGTGTGTTCGTGAAATAGACAATATTTAGCTTTCGCCCGCTTTAATAGCCTAGCCTAAACTGTGTCTAGATGCAAATCACGCTGCTCTAGTCATTGATGTAATCGCATGCTTATGCCAGCTATTTTTAATATTGTGAATACATCTATTATAGTACATTTAAAAATATATAGATAACATAAAATATTAACAGGCTATACCGAACGTTTACAAACAGAATTCATATCATGTCTGTCATTGGAAGGTGTGTTTAAAATAAAAATCATTACATCTTCATAGATCTGAATGAGTTAAAAGCCAGTATTACGATAGACTCGTCTCAGATTAGTATTGAAACACTTCCAAGTAAGCGTTCATTAATCAGTATTGTCATTTATTTTGTTTTCGTTTTTCCTTTATCATTACAGAAAAAAATCTTCCTCATAATATGCCTGTCAATTACGCTGGTTATATTAATAATAGTGCTCTCCATAACGTTGCGTTAACCGGCTCAACGGGGATCCGCGACAATTCTACGAACTATTGTGCAAGAAAACTGTTTGCCTCATTCAAGTACGTCCGTATTGTACTGACGCTAAGGTAGTAATGGTAATGTTCGGTGCTTTGCGATTAATTTACAATGTCACACAATAGATGTTCTGTTAATTTTTTAAATTAAATTATACGGAAGCACCAGTGTTTTTTGTTTTGGATAAGCCTAATTTTATAATCGAACACAATAATTATAACATATAAAAATAGTTAATCATGAATTTATTTCTACTTTGGTCGAAGTAGATCGGAGACAATATGTGTTAAGTGCAATAAATATTTTGTGCTTAAATTGAGATAAGTCCTAAATGTATATAGTGCCGTCGAATAATAAACATTGTAATTTTTTTTTGTAAATATTGTCTTGTGTCTGTGCGTCATATAATACTTTAATAAACCATATTTAAAGTTCTACTCGACTTTTAAGTATTTCTTTAAAAATATTATGTTAACAAATAGAAACATACGATTTACATCAAAACCACCTATTATTTGTATTGTATTCGATTGATTAATACTTAACAAGTAATGTATTTTTGTTATATAAATTCAATTAATTCGAATGGTTACTTATCTGTGAATGAAACAATTAGACTAAATATACATTTACGCATTTAACGACCATAATAAATGTATTCAATTACTTTTATTTATAATGCAGTCTTAGAGTAAAAAGTTACAATTATACCTGATTTATATTCGAATTAGAATATAAAAAATACTTGAAATCACAACCAGTATTTTATAATTGTAAGTTTGTTTATTTGTATTTTATATACATTATGTTACCTTAAAGTTACATAACCTGAGAGCAAAGTTTATAAAAATAATCAGCTAGAGTACCTAGATCCTAATTTTGTTTTCATCAAACCGTTCTATTATTTAAAATGTGTCTTACTTTAATACCATCAAATTAATGTTTATCATTACAAGATTAGTTTTGACTTATATGTCTCATGTCGTACATAAAGTCAAAAATATTCCTTTTTTTGTTCTCAATTGGATAGTTTAACAAGTCAGAAAGTACTTACGTGTTTTAGTCTGTTATTTATTAAACAAATTTTTGTCTGCTCGGAAAGTTAACTGTTGCAGTATTCGATTTTTCTAATATAATGAATATTGTTAAACTTACATTAAGTGGTATGATATGTTTGCTTGTTATATTTGCATTTAATAATTATTTATAATGTATTCAACGTTTATTATAGTAACGCCAATGAGACGAGACAAAGAATATAGGAAACTGATTGAGATAATGATCGATTAATAATCTCTATCGTTAGCTCCCACTTATAATATCAGCTCTGTAGTTGCAATTTTTGAGTTCCAGTTTTGTTCACTTCGGCTTCGAATACGTTTCAATTCTTTCGTATATTTTTGTTTCCATATTTGATTACTTATTGCTAATTGAAATTGTTACTATTAGTGGTTTATGTTAAATCTTACTGTTATTCTGATGTTTATTAAGGAATCGCATCGTACGCTCGAGAACAAACTTAACTCAATAAATATCAATTCGCCACGATTGCGATAACAATAGAAATTTTAATTTTTAAAAAAATACGTCTAAGAAAAATGTTTTGGACCCCTGAAAGTTTATGTAAATTCTTCGTCTCGTCTCGTTGGCCTTAATATATTGAATTATATTTGGTAGTTACGATACGCACATCGTTATATCATATTATCGCTAATTATGTTCAAATATCTGTGATTTTATGTTGTTGATTGTGCGATTGTAATTGTGTTTAGCTCTCGCATTAGATATGCGTATATTCTCTTGCAATAAATAAGGATTTTAGTATATAGTAACGCCGGGATCAGTAAAGAATCTAATCCAACACAGTCATATGACTAGTATTGACTTTTTATTACCGGATAACTATATTTATATTTTAATGTTGGCGATCCGGTATCAGCTTTTAAATACCAATTGAAAGAAAATGTGCTAACGGAACTAAGTGTCTCTGTATTTGTGATCGACAATATTAAAACTTAAATGTATCAATTGCGTTAGCACCTTTTAAATATTCTTAAAAGACTGTAAGAACATATATTAATTAAATGCCATTTAATGAATTAATGTGTGCTTTATATTTTTAAAATTACGTTTAATTTTATTTGTCGAACAATTATTAATGTGTTGAAAAGTTCATACAAATATTTTAAGAACTGTTGATTTACTGAAAATGTAAATATGTTCATAATTTCGAGAATTACATTTATTTATTTTATTTTGGTTATTTTTTATTTATTTTTTCTAACATTGAAACGTTACGAGGCAAATGACGCACCCACTCGAGTAAAGCCCGGGTAATTCTATCGATAAAAATAATGTATTAGTAAGATTAGAGGGAATAGTCCGCCGTGGACAAGATTAAAGCGTACTGTTGCATGGTCACTCGGCACTACAGAAGAAGATCATGATCCTTGTCTGCCTGCTCATACTGGGTCTGGTCATCGTCGGCTACGTGTCGAGTTCCTTCATGTGAGAAGCGACGAATTCGCCCATGCTCAAGGTAAAATGTGTACGCGGCGAGTGACGGGAACGCGGGCGCTTTCTCACGGCCTTACCGCAGCTACCTCACTCGAATAACCCGACGCGCAATATTCAGCAGAGACGTTATTTACATTTTTTCAAGGTCGAGTGAGCTAGTTGCAAGTACGTGGACAAATGCAACTGACGGTTCACGAGCACTCGCCGTTCTCAACTAGCGTACTAATATGTGTTGTATTTGTCATTGTGCAGAAGAAGATTATGATTATGCTGTGCCTTCTCGTGCTCTGCCTGATCGCGACTGCCTACGTGTATAGCACTTTCTTCTGAACGGGTGCTGGGGGCAGGTTTGACGTGAATATCTCTGGGCTGATATAGAGAGCATCTAGTTAGATTTTACATCGTATCATCGTGTAGAGTCATTCGTATACAGCATACCAGTTAAATCGGTGAACGAAATTTATAATCACTCCTTATGGAGATGATGGAACAATTTTATCGGCAGAAAAATTTGCATGATGCAATCAATCATTGCTCCATTTAACATTTCGTACAGTAGATAGATATATTAAATTTATTACTGTTTCACATGGTATGCCATTAAATTCACATTGAATTTGTTATATAGAAATATAGCGAAGTATTTGTTCAGATATATCTCTAAGTTGGAAGTCGAAGCTTCAAAGTGCTTTTTTTGGGGAAATGTGTTGGAGATTCACAAAATAACTTCGTTAAAAAGGCCCAGCCTAATCATTCCAGAACATCTAATCCGTTCGTTGAAATCGATTCGATGTGTTTGCACGTTTCTTGTCTTTCTGTGATTCTTAATATTTTTTGACCCTTTTCCCCCAATACTTCGAATTGCATTCTTTATCTTTAAGTTATAATTGCTTTCAATATATTTTTTATCTACACTTTACAGTGTAATTTCACGTTACTAGTGTTTGTAGCACAAACTAACAATTAGTAGCCATTTGTGACACGTAGGATCATGTATATAAATTAGTATTTTAAATTAAATAATTTGATTTGCTTGAATTCTAAGACGAGAGTATGTGAGAGACTTCGTTACGTTTGATCAGAATTCGTTAACAAAACATCACAGCTATATTACTAGTGTATATTAAAGTCCTTTTGAAGCCCTATTTTTTACTACAACCACGATTTAACGGAGCTATTTCTTATTGGTTTAGTAGAACTACATAAAACGTCGATCGTATACTATAAGTATGTTACTAAGAAAAATGTCAATATTTTTATTACGAATTAATTACACTGAGCTTTTGAAATAACTCTGGCACTTTTAAAATGATTACTAACTTTTTGAATTTCTATTAAGGTACTGGGTCTCTATATAAACATTTTTTACGTATACTTCATTTCTGATCATTTTATTAAATGTGAAAATAAAATACCAACATATGAAATATAATTATAGTGTTTAACAGAATTCTTGATTATGGTTAGTTATTAAATAGTAACTAGCGGCGAGAATTAATAATAGTATATTATAATAATAATAAAACGTTTAAAATTAAATTAATGTTTTAAAATTTATCGTTAACTCTTCGGTTTTATACCTAAAAAAATGTTATGAGACTACGCATTAACCACGTGTGAGGGGCCCATTAACTTAATGACGAAATACAACATGGCGCAAATTGTCTTATCAATTTGAATTTAGAATTGATACGGTGGTCATAAGAGTTCCGTTACGAAGATAATTCATAGGAAATCGTCCTGTCCTGTAGAGTGATTTCTTAGCTGCGTGGGTTTCACAAAAAACTGCATAATTTTTGTACATTAAAATCCGTTGAAAAGCTCTTTTTGGTAATTTGCGTTACGTCGTATTGTATAACTTTTGATAAGTTATTGTATATACCTATATAAAGCAACTTTTCTACTGCTTAAAGAAATAACAAAAATGATTAATTATATCTCGCTAGAAAGCATAAATGTACTTACTAAGCTCCTAACACTAAAACGTATTTA
>JAOSYY010000007.1:6185449-6215813 GCA_025727935.1 Hebomoia glaucippe
ATAAATGACACTATGTAATCTATAAACGGGACGTTTTCTTCTACTTTAGAGATTGTAATCATGTTCCAAATGTATTCTGAACTATTTATAACTTATTTATTACATTGCTTTAAAATGATAATATAACATACAATATATTATAAAAGCATTTTTCCAATAGTAAAAGCGTATAATCCAGAAAAATTAATCGATACATGTTTATTATTTGTTTAAAATACGTCTAACAATTGAAAGAATGTCTTTGGAATCTGTAGACGGAAAAAATATAAAATGAACTACGCACGCAATCAGCATTTAGCATACTATAATAATTCAGGCCAAATAAGAACATTTGCTTTGCTCTATATAATTTTCTACACATCGATACACAAGTGGTACAGCGTAGTACTGATGCGTAACATGTTCATATAAGTCATGTTATCTTATTTAAATTTATTGATTTTATAAATTTTATTAATTCGATTTAAGATACGGAAAATACACCCACGGTTTATTAAATCAAAATAAAGTCATTGTTTTGCATTCCTGGAAAATGTCACTTGACTCTTGACTCAAATGTGAAGGTAAACATATTATGGCAATCCCAAATTATCGATAATTTTGTAGATTACACTGTATTGCTCTTTCCTTTCGTAGTGTCTGATGACAAACCTTAAAGTAGCATGTGTATTGGAACTTTTTATAAAAATTAAAATCTTTATACTCATACTTTGGAACTTATAATAATCACAGTGACACATCATTCCATACGTATGAAGGTAGACAATAATTACCAATCCAAATAAGAACTGCATTGTGCTACATAATCGTTGATCGATTAGTTTTTCTATGATATGAATCAATAAACAAGTATTATCGACTACTATTAGCTACGATTATTTTCTTCAAATAAGTTTATACATTATTTAAATAAAATAATCACTTCCGCTTTGATGACCCACCTAAAGACTTCAATTTAATTATTTGTAAAAAAAAATACTTTTAGTCATCAAGATTAGTAGCATAGGTACATTGTATTTTAAACTGAATTTTTAAATTTTTTATAATGTAATTGCTATATATAATTTAGATAAGATTTGAATTTTCAATAATGAAAAACAAAATTAAAAGTATGCGATGTCCAGGTCTAACATCAACAAGTGTTAAGGATACATATTGATTTTGCAAAGGATTATTGAGCTCACTGAAAGATTAACAAAGGACAATGGACATTTCAATTGAACAAAAAAATTAAATATTTGATTGACTTTTTGTTGCATTATCATTGTAACTCTTTTAAACAAAAAGACAAATATTGCTTATTACGAACGAATGAATAGTAAACCTTATTCATCCAATATTAACACCTACCCACGCCACGTGTTTATTAAGTCATCGCTTACGTTGGCGAGACATATTTGGATTTACCTGAATCGACCAAGAAATCTAATGTTTATAAAGTATTATCGATATGTTAATTAAGCATGTATTTTAGAGTGGGATCAATATCCGAGTTAATCGATTAAAATAACAACTAACAATGTACAGTAGCCCGTAGTACTTTATTATAAGAAAATAATATAGAGCAAAAAACAAAATTCTTTTGACAAGAATGTCGATTGTCTGACTTTTATTCGTAGACATAAAACTTATTTTTACAGGCAATAAAACACTCCTCGAAAAGATAAACCAGTAATTCAAGGAAGTACCTCGACTACAGTACTCAACAAAGATAAAGTTGTTTCCATATAAATGAACTCTATGGAGAGTTTTTGGAACCATGCCAGGTACACGCAACAACTGCCTATGCATATTTACATTCATATACAGTGCTGAAATAATTTTCCTTCACCTTGATTCATAAAAGCTAATAGCAGTATTACGAATAATATTTTCCATATTCAAATACAACTATTAGTATTTATTTTCATGCACTTATTCGTTGAAAACTTTAACCACACCTAATAAAAATTTTCATGCATTTATAAGCTGAAGTTCTGTAACCAAAAATGCTTAAGGAATGGATTAACTTTCAAAATATATATGTCGTAATTTAGAATTCAATTTAACATTAAGTGATTAAAATTTTATTTTATAAATTATTAAAAGACAGGATTCGTACATTTTAATTTCTCTTGTTGATCCATTCTTCATTACATTTAGTGTATTTGACGTTGTCCCCAATAAAACCACTGAATGAGAATTAAATACAGTTTATTTACTTATAATTTAAGTGAAAAGGAATAAGGAATAACACCACGCAAGTATAATAATTTATTATTACCAATGTTATCCGTTATTAATAAAATTGATCAATCACAAAGATATTTTTACTGATACAAACTATACTTTACAACTAATGTACACTAAGTACATATTTAACAATCGTTACATACCATTTAAATTTTAAGCCAACAATAAAATTGACGTTTGATAGATTTTATACAGAGAGCTATCGAAAATTCAAATTTATCACTGCTTTAAAAGTATGTAACGATGGAAAAATTTCCCCTAAAATACTTTGTTATGTTTCAAAATAAAATGTATAATTAGTAGTACCTAAATATTATTATTAAAACATATAAATAAGGAATGCAATCGACACTTATAATTATTATGAATATTTTTAAATCTTACAGGCACTGGACATAAATTAAATAAATAATAGTTAAAATGCATATGCGGTAAATAAATTTTCTTTAATAAATTATACATTTTGCATTGTAAAACCGAAAATATCACAGTATATCCTTTGATGCAAACTTGGCAAATAGCGTAATAATGGTTATTACAAAAATAATTAATTATACATATAAATATTTTTAAATAATATTGGAACATGATTACAACATAAAGTTTTGTACTATAATGTGCGAGATATTAAACAAAGTCATGTATTACAATAAAAATATAAAATAATTATAGAAATCTGTAAAAGAACATGTTATACGAGTTATTTATTTTAGTTTGTAAGTTAAAATACAGCAAAAGAGTTGACACAGGTGCTGAGCGCAACATAACATCTTTATTATATTTGACGAAATGTACAAGTTACGCAAACTAAGGAAGCCCCAAGACTGAAGCTCGATAGATTTTACATATACAAGTGTGCTCAACTTTAAAAAATATACATTCATGCGCGTTCTGGACAATTCCGAACGTAAAAGAACTGGTTAAAATATACCCTATTCGCCAAATGCAGGTAAATCAGGGTAATATGGCAGTTAAACAGTTCTTCTTTATATTCTTTGAAGTAGAGCACTGCTTGTTTTCGTGATCGTCTACCGAGCTGCAATAGTAGGGTACTGTACCTGCAGGGCGTTCTTAGCGGAGACCGGGGTGGATGATGCTCGCGGAGGACCGACACGCTGCCAACGAATCGTGACGTGACGTGACGTTAGTTACAGTGCGAATGCGCAACAAACATGAAGAAAAAAAAACACGCGTTAATGCAAAAAACTACTGCCAAGCGTACGAATAAACTAAGCCTTTTAATATAAAATCAATTAAACATTAAATTTCTTATAAGGAGCCATAAATATTCAGACGTACACTGAGCAGTTGTTATTTACTATGCAAATAAATATCTACATATGATATACACTACGTAAATTATTAAGTGAAACTGAAGAAAAACTTTAATTTATTTCCACAACTTCTTTTAAAATTCATTCATTCTATGTTTTGAACTTATCCAAAAGGAAATGCGGCAGGTATAGAGATTTTATTTAATGTGATAAGATATTCCTTTTTAAGTAGTATTGCAAACAATCTAACAATAAATTATATTTTTTGGTATGTAATTAGTTATTGTTAATCAAATACCATGCTTTAATTAGAGGTGTAGAACCTAGTTAAATACACAACACACAATCAGTCGTACATTCAAAAATGGAATGTCCCTTATAATACAGTAATATCACAGTCAAATAAAATGGGTAAACTAGTTTACCACAGCAGTCTTCGGTAATAACGTACCTACTTGTATAATATAAAACATAATAAGCACCCTAAAAGCTTTCTTAAATGAAAAAAAACTAATGCTACTAAATTACGAATCAAATTTAAAAAAAAATATATATATATAATAAAAAAGGACCAACCAAAGGGGTGCCAGCTACAGACCAAAATAAATATAAAACATGCAAACGGCAAGCAGGTAAATTTACAACCATTACTTTTGCATGTTACCCTTGTATGCTATTATAATATATAGTGTGTGATTTTTATATTACTAATAAGTACCTTTATCGGCTATTGCTCAAACGTAATGAAGTGTATAAATAGAGATCCAGTGAAAAATGGATGGATGCAAGGAACTATGGATTTCTTTATGTATGTGTTTTGCACTTCAGATGTATTACTATGGCAAAGTATAATATTAAGGAACAGTATAAAATGCATTATTCATTGATATTGATATAGGAACTATCACATTAAATGTATACGACATATGGATAATTAAACTGAAAGGGTGACACACAAGAGAAATGGTAGCTTTTCCCGAAGCCAGAGAAGTGAGTGCGCGAAGGTGGTAAATCCACGAACAGGTCCGTAGCCGGGCCCCGGCTGGCCCTCGTCACGGCGCCCGGCCGCCCACCCCACCGCACCACCTCGCCCCCTTTCGTTCCCATCCGAGACATCGTACCACTACTGCCACTAGACACGCTGCGCCGCGATCGCTCGGACCGCGACTGCGAATCAAAACTCAACACGCTTTCGGAACAACGCCAAGACTTTGGAAGCGTCTCGTTCAAACGACACGGTATCGCATCGGTTTTCGCATTGCGAAATACAATGTCGTAATAGACACGTGGCTGCGGTAGAGCTATCAAGGCGCAACGGTCATGATCGACGTGTTTCACGAGCAATGTTTTGTCAAGAAGACTCGGAGCGCTACGGTGGGGCCTTACGAGGGGAGGTGGTGACCGGTGGGTAAATGGTTCGGCCGAACGCGCGCGGGGCTAGCCTACCTGAGAACCCAGCGACGTCACCCCCAGTCTCACCCCTGCGCGGGACGATGCGATCGATGTGCCAAGAGATGTGAGCGACTCGCGCGAATTTGATCGACGCAATGGTGTCGCACGACCGTTGCTGTGAATAGCACATGCTCCAGGTTTGCGGTTAGATGGAGAGCGAGAAACCTTCGATATCGGGGCGAAAAGACCAAAACGGGGAGCGCACTCGAAATATCTGCAAAGATTGTGTACATACAACGAACAGTTCACTACATCAACATTTTAAATTTTTATTATTTTCTCGGGAGGTACCTTTTTCCTTCTACAGAGCCGTCATTTTTTCCTATAGGATCATCAAGTTCAACACCAGCCCAAACGCCGGATGCGAATTCAGTAACGCCTACATATCGTAGAGTACCAGCCTTGCTACCACGACTGCTCGACACAATAACACGATCACCCATTCGTAGATCACCACCGGTAGTGGTGGAAATTGAAGCATCTATAATTAAAACCATGATTGGTACGCTATATGACAGTTAAAGGGCTAAATCGAAATTAAATAAATCGACTAACTCATCTTGCTGCTGACCGCGCTGCGAATACTGCCATTGGGTGAAATAGCGCGTCTTTGCCGAGCAGATCCTGACGGAGGGCGTTCGAAAACACTTCCTGCGTCGGACACAGGAGAAGCATCATGAGGAGCATGAGAGATAATTGGCTCACGAGTTAAACGAGTAAGACGAGAAAATACACCACGTTTTTCTGGACACTGAAAATACCGAACTCCGGCAACTGATCCATCATTTTTTCCTGAAAATCACGAGAACAGGAATTATAGTCTACAGTGTCATTCGAAATGCATTGTAATTATGTAGTAAATACCAATAACTATAGTTTTAAATTTCAGTATTTCAATTTTAATAAATAAATTACCAATAGGGTCATCAAGTACGATTCCCGCCCAATCTCCGGGGGCGAATTGTGTTTCACCGATGTAAGCAATTTGACCTGGTTTCGTTCCTCCGACCCATACTCTCTCCCCAATAATAAAACTGTCGGTGTCTTCCGTCAAGACGACGCTGTGATCTGAAAAATTAATATTCATAATAATATTTTACCATATTAAATCGATTAGGCCAATACGCTCATAACTTTATTATCTGTGAAAACGCTAAGAGGAAGTGAAATTTTATAGACTTTAAAAGGACTGGAATTTATAGACATCTGAATATGGATGTCAGCGTGACATTCTCTATTCTCAATGCATACACGACTTGAATACTGCGGTGATGCAAGTGCAACGGCCATTGAGGGGCTATTTGCATTCCGGTTTACATATCGCTACATACCAACATTACGTACCCATGAACTTTCGCTTCGGTCAGGACACAATACTACAAACTGCATTTGACGATAATCTTTAGAGCCGTTTTCATTCTATCGTATATACCTGGTCATAAATTAAACACTAGTGCATTGCAAACGCAAAGCTTGCGAGCAAAAGCAAGAGGAGCATATTCACCAATGAAAACACCACATTTCTAAAACCACATGTACATTACGCATGACTTCGGAACATTAAAAAGTGAAACTTACATAGTGTCTAAATCTTTCCATGATAAATTGTATTGGACAATAAAGTGGTAGATGTGGAACATTAATGATATAAAATTCACAATATTTCTTAACTGTTTTTTATTTACCTATAGTATGAACAGTAAGCAGGTGACGGAATCACGGAAAGAATTAGATTCTCTTTGGATAAATCGTGCCGGCTTACCTGAAGACCGCCTAAGACCGGCCTCGCTCAGCCGCCGAGGATGCTTCTCCCACAAGGCGTCCATCGAAGTCACGCTTGACCTGCTACTAGCTGTGATGACGCACAACAAAGGGGACACACACACATACATTAGCCACTACCAAACAGCACACGTGGAATACGATACATGCTATATAACTTCAAATTGATTCAAGTTAATTATTTCATAACGCTTTCAAAAACTTACTCAAAACAATTAATGTTAATTTGTATTATTTTAAATACAGGTAAACAACCTACAATACAAACTTTTGATAAATAGTTGGACCCTCCACTAAATTAGATGTCCATGAACAAAAGTTATCTTTACAAGAATATAAAAACAAAATGCTTGATTTAGATTTTTTTGTTAATTTTTTCATGCAACATAGTTATATTATTTAGAAATTACGAGTTTGTTTTAATATTTACAATAAAGTTAATGTACAAGAATTGTACAATTTTCATTAAGGAAACATCGTTGCTTAGGTAGTAGTGGCTAGTGGTATTAGTGGCACCTCCACCATTATTTATGAGTGGGTTAACTAAAACATGCTTTCCATGCACTTTGCTTATCCAAGGAAACTATGACGCGATATCATTGCAGGAATTCGTAATCTAAATTCTACACGAAGAATGTCTGAGATGGACTCACTAGAGGATTTTCGATGCATGCGGAACCTGATCGGCAGACTGCTGGTAACTTCGTCTTCCTCTACTTCAATTAAATCTGTTCCACCGATTGATGTGCAAAAGCAGAACATAACAGTGAAAATGATAGATATTATATACAAACAAAAAGAAATTTATGTTGTGATATACATTCATAGATTAAGAACGAAAGATATTTTCATGCATGCTATGTTTTCATGTGTCGTTTTACATTTCATTGCGTGTTGATAAATCATCATTAGACTATATTTCAAGATAAAACTCACCTGACAAATTTTTTCTCGATGAATCGTCGCTAAACTTTCTCGCGTCCGATGAACTGCCGTCTATGACAAAATGAAAACATGTAAAGCGAAACATAAACATGCCAACAATTTAAAAAATGATTTTGAAAAAATGTCACAACAAAAATAGCAATACACAGAACTTAAAGCGACAATATCGTCATCAAGATCTTTCTAGAAGGTTTAGGGATATTATTTATTTATAATGTAATAAAATATAAACTATTTAAAATAGAGAAAAAATATACACGAAATATGAACACAAGTGGTATAATAATTATTTTTAACCTTACATGTCATTTAGCAATGTTACACAATCTTCTATAGAAATTTCACAATATCGTATCTTTATTTACTTTGTTAACAGTCTTACAAGACACGGATAAGCGAGAAGCCGGTCGATTTGTACTGACATGTGTCCGGCACTGATGATCGCCTGGAGGCTGATTAATCATCTGTGACAACTGCGCAACGGGCCGGCCTTGCAAATGCGCGTGGGCACACCAATCATAACTATGGCATAAAATCATGTGGCTCATCGCAAGCCCTTACATCCTACACTTTAACTTTGGTACGCGGAAGAAAGTCTCGTAGATAGAAAGGTCATGAAATGCAGTAGAAGCATTTCGACTTTAGACTGCAAGGTTCGCGTGGTCGAGCTAAAAATTGCTTAATACAATGATGTCTAAATGTATCAGGTGTTGGCCTAACTTGTATGTTCATGATTATCATAAAATTGGGATTGAAAATGTCTACTTTCAATGTTCATAATTATTGAGATAATGTTAAAAAATTCTAACGTATGTCTAGTTCGTCCTTACGTATATTTTTTAACTTAGATCACAATGTATGTCACAGAGGACATAAAACCACAAAGTGATCTCAATTCTATCATTAATCATACTTGTCTTATGTAAACTCTTCAAAGCAATAATAATTTTTGTGTCGACTCCAATTGTAATAAAATGATTTGTGTGAAAATAATTAACTTCATTACTATATTGTCCTATATTTACGTGAATATCACAGTTTAAAATATAATATAAATACTTTAACGATTATTTTCAAAATTATTATGTTCCTGATGTTGCCTTCATTCTAGTCAACAAAGTTTGACAAAATATTAATCATATTTAAAACACAATGGAACGTATATCAACAAATTTTAAAATGAAATTTAATTTTGTAGTAATTATTTTAATGGAATAAACTGTTAAAACCATGACTTCCGTGTTAATAATAGTCATATGCTCTACGGATGTTACTTACATGCACGAACCTAATCCGTTTTCGTATAATTCGTACAGGACATGCTACTTCTATAACAAACCTCAATTTAAAAATGCACACGAAAATTACCATTATGGAATAGATGCTAACATTTATATAAATATTTTCATTTGTAAGGATGATGTAATTGCTGTAGCGACTAGCGCGTATTGTTTGTTCATTATATTGACACAGGTACTATTTCGACGAAACAAAGCAAAGTTTAAACGTATGACATTGAAAATGGTCAAGTTCAGCTTGCGATGCAAAATTTTTCTAAATTTAAAAATGTTTGATAGATTTGATGGAATATTGAGTGTTGAATCACTAACGCCCGTATTTATAAAAAAAATATCCACCCAATATAACAGTACAAACTAACATATATTGAACTGTTTAAAAGCGACATTCATAAGAGCTAAAACTGTCCTTTACCGGGATTTTTGCCTATTGCACGGAATTATCAAATTACTAAATGAGTATTTGCAATAAAAGCCTGTATTTAGAATTTTATTAAATAAAGCCGTATGTCTCTTAGGGAATACGAAAAAGTTCACAAGGCTTTCACACAACTTACTTATAATTCAATAAAACAGTGAATTTAAGAAAATCATCTAACTTTTTTCAGTCCCAATGAGTAGTAACTCTTTAATTAGGCCCAATTACACGCTATATTATACAATTATTAGTAGATACGTGGGATCTTCGACAATTAACACAACGAACGCATGTTGCAATACAGTTGCAATTCTCAACGGTAATTATTTCCTTTTTTATTCCAGTATTCGATTGGATTCAATTGACAAGATGCGAGAAAATTAAGATTTCCACGCAAAACTTTTACTTTACAGAAAATCTAAACAAAATATTCTTGAATACATAATATGAGACCCGATACATTTCGGAAAAAATAGCACGAGAACTGTAAAGACCGGCAACAGTTTCCAAGACGGATGAAGATATCGATGAGTATTGATTGATAAACATATACCATCTGAAGACCCATCTGTTTCTTTGCTATTTGTTAAAAAAGACGGAAGTCAAAATGAACTTACAAACTTCGAAGCCTACTAACCCAATAATAAATAGGAACCGTCGACCGAATTGGCGAAACAAAACACTACCGCGATCTTTAACTGCTCTCAATAATAAAGTATACGCTAAAGTCAGTTGAACGTATACACAACAAGAATCTTTATTCTTCAACATATACAATCTATTGAGATATTTATTAACATCGACATAATATATCACATGACTTACCGTTTATGTGACAATATTGCCATTCTATATATATAAAAATTGAAAAAATATCATAATTTAAAACCCGTTTATTCAAATAAGGATAAATAGCTTATATAATGTAGAAACGCTGCTTGCTTTCTATTCCATTGTCATTCGTGTTGCAAATTCGTTATTAAATTTATCTTCTAGATTAGAAAAACTTTCGAAGTTTTTGTCAAATGCCTGATACATATTTATAGGTAAATATAATTAGCATTGAAGTTATGTAGCTTAATAATCGGTGCGCTCGTTTAGGAATGATCATGGTATGAAATGCAATCGCCTCGCTGGTCACGTATGAACCCAACTACGATGATTGATTGTAATGAACCACGCCGACCGAGCCGCGACCGGCATGCTAATTGTTCATTGTCACTTGTATGTAATGATGCTAATTGATGATAAAAGAAATGTCCGAACGATTTCAAGTATATCTTTCTACGGCGGCCTAAATAATTTCCGGTGGAAAGAAAGCAATCAGTACCAAGTATTCTTTATGCAATAACAATTACAATAACAAAAATAATATAAGCGTGTATTGATTAAATTGGTTATAGATTTATATTATATTACAATTTGTTTTCTGAGAAAATTTTACATGTTTCAAAACCTGGAATTGATGCATATTTTTACTAGTAAAACATAAGTTTTACCAGTTTACGAAATCATTTAATATTATTTGCTTATTACTTAACTTAGCCTTATATAATAAATGTTCTCTTTTTGGGAATTACGAATTATATATATAAATAATGTTAAAATAAAATAACATAAGACAAAAGTTACAATAAATTCATTTTTATTTTGTACTATACTCGTAGTTTCGAGTGAATTTTACTAATACGTAGATTCAGTACGAGATAAAATCCTGTCAGTATCAAGCCAAATCGGTCACGAAGTGCAATACAACCGGCAAATCGTCATTGTCTTATTCTCACGCTTGCAAATATACCGTTTAGATTGCAATCAAAGGCCATGATAAATAAATTAAATGCGGATCTAGAGTGAACTGGAAGCCTTGAAGTTACGGTGAAAAATCGATGACGATTTAAATATACCGAAGGTTATGTTACGTTCAACGTGTTATATGGAAAATTAATTTTATTGATGAAATTAACAACGTAATGTTTTGGTAGAAGGAATGTCTTCGTACCGTGTTTATAAAACGCAACATAAAAATAATGACTCAGATCTTGCTTCATGTGAGAAGGGATATACTCTTAACCATGTATACAGGGCCTCCATAAACCTCTGTGTACATAACTACACAACTCAAAGCTGATAAAGACAAAGTGACGCCATAATGCTCTTTTGATGTGTCAACTTCGTGATACAACTTTAGAATAGACATCCATAAAGAGAATTTCATTAATATACTCGTACTAACGCGTAAATCGATAAATAAGTAACAATCACGGATAAAACACCAATACATACATTTAAATATAGTTAAAAATGGATTTATTTTACAATTACATATGAGGTATAACGTGTCGTTTAAGATAATTTTAATCTTATCTGCGTTATATCAATAAACTAACAAAGCGACTTTAAACAAAACATAATGATGCAACAAAAATTCATAGACGTATTAATTTAAATTACTTTTATTTGTCCAAGCCCGAGTTCGAATAAAAAAAACACAAATGGAAAGGCTGACATAGGTAATGGTAAAGGGAAGTGTTCCTTTCATGCTTTTTTTCAAATTGTTTTTAATCTTATCTCTACATCCTGAAATTTAATATTGACACGATAAATCCAAACACCGAGACATGATATATAGGCAGAATTATTTCTAAACGAATAAAGATAATAATAGATGTTAGTGGGGGCGGATTGTCTCTTATATAAACGGTTATTAATTTATGTTAAGGCAAACATGTGCTTTAAACAACGTTTAAGCTGTTATCGACGCCTATGCATTCCGAGTCTTTTATCAAGAACTAAGTAGTAAACATTCAAACAAAGGGTTTCATTTCATCGATTTAATAAAGGATTTGAAAATAAATTCTAATATTAGTTTATAACACAAATTTCCAACACTATATTAAATATCACCACAAGTAATTTCTGAACAACTGCCATAGTAATTACTGACTACGGTATTAAGTAAATTACATACACTTATGCAGTCAATGCAATTGATACTAGAATACGGAAATACGATACTAGTAGGCGGGTTAAAGAGAATTTTCAATAAAGCAGTCTAGACGCAATGGCGTCTGACTAGGTCTGTTATAAATAATAAAACTCTATAATACTGCTACATAGACTATCAAAAGTCCTATAAAACTTATACATAATATATCATTCGGCTGTTGGAAGGATTCCAAAGTTTAAATAAGGAAAAAGTAGTGCAACGTTCATTGTAAATTCAGAACGAAATAGTGCTTGATTATAATTTTATATTTTAAAATTCTCTTTAGTATTTTTGGGGTAAAATTGAGATGGAAACCTGTCGCTAAGCACGTATCGATCACTTTAATCTAATCAAGTTTTAAATACTATTCAATATTTTTGCATACATAAGCTGACAAAAATTTCATTTCTAAAAATCGTCATTTAAAATCATTTGTATTCATATTACTATATTCTTGTAAAAATATGTACCTAAATTTGTTCTATGTATTTTTTAAGTACTAAATGTCAAGCATTATTTTTCAATTCGCATGATACTCACAAAATATAATACTTCGTAAATCGGTAGTGCAAAACAAGCACAAAAAATAACCTTGAATGATTATTATACAGTCAAAACGCAGTATCCGTGCCTCAGCCATAAGAACAAAACATATTTTTACATAATATGTCATGTTGTATAAAATACATTTCACGACGCGACGCTAAGGTAACTGGCTTTTAATTAAATCTGGTGGCGCCACAAATTACAAAAAAGGACAAATGTCGTGGATAAACTACCTTTTTTATTGCCAGAATTAAATTGTGAGTTAAAAAGTGTAGTAAGTAATCATTTTGATGACCAAAGCGGCTCACGGCTATACCAAACCTGTCGCAAAATAAAAATAAAAATAAATGTATTCAAATATTATAGTTAAAATTAGTGGTGAAAAACATTATTTATGCTATAAATAACATTGAATTTTTAATACAGAATTTTAGATCTCCAAACCTTTTAATGTACTATAGAATAACTAGAATGGGGCAGTACGTTAGTAATAAAGACGGCAAAAATATCATAGTCACTAGCAAAATAATGCATAGTTAACTTGGTGTTTTAAAACTCTTTTAGGAATCCCTAATACATACGTAATGAGATGCACTTGATGATCACCGAAGATAGGTGTAATCATCGCGCAAATCAGTCACGTAACGCTTCTGCAGGTCACACCTGCTCTGAAGTTTTGCCACGGTTTGCCGACAACAATAACATGTCGTATAATTGAGCAATTTGGACGTGAATTGCGCATCTCCGATAAGGATAAGACACGGGAAGTGCACAAGTACATTTATTTATCTTCGACAAACCCTTGAGTGTAGGTCAGATCAATAGGAATTGACATTGAAATTGGTATTGGGTAATTCAGAACTTAATTGACCCATTAATTAAACTTCGTTTAAGCTACAAGAATTTAATTTGTTAATTACTCGTGTTGTTCTTTAGAAGATTCTTATAAAACTCAGTCCTTTTATTCTTATATCAAACATTTATTTTAACTATAGGTAAGCACTTCTGTAATACGTAGGAAAAACATATCATACAGTACATTACAAAATTAATTGAACTGAAAACAATTGAATTTATGACGATAAATAGAAAGCTGAGAAAATTTATTGGATGTCAATAAGCTTAAGTGAATTGCTTGGACGTGAACATGGATATGGCATCTATGCTATGTGCATTAGAAATGACCTATTCGTACTTTTTACATAAAAAACTAGTTCCTATCTAAATCTAAAATACTGTTCGTCGGGTCATGGTAGTCGTCTTACGATAATAAAGTATAAATATTCAACTAGAAACATATATCCTTATAATATATTTATTATACGAATCTTAATCATATTAATGATCACTTACCATCCCACCTAATGGCAAGTGATGCTGCAATCAATGAAAGAGCAGGCAAGCTTCATTTAATCAAAGTTTAACTAAAAACTTACATTATAAGATCTTTCTAGAATTTCAAAGCAAATATGGAGTGCGTACCTAGGTGGTGAGAATGATTTAAAGGCTTTATACAGTTTAATAAAGAGGGCGGAATACACGAGGGTAAAAGCTCTCAGGGGCGCTTTATAGATATATCTCATCAAAGCAGAGCATCAGGCTTTAAATATCTTAAAGGTTATATAACTTCTCGAAACGAGCACCTACTTAATATTTATCAAGTTAAGACTAAGATTTCTCGATATTTATATGCTTATATTCGTTATAAACTTCGTCATCTTCGTGTGGTTATAATATTACTTTATGTTGTAAATTCCGGAGTATATTACCTATTAAAGACATACTAGTTGCATAACTATTGTTGTTTGACTAACATGAGCTCATTTGAGTGTCACGACTGAAAACTTTACAATACATTTATCAGTGAATAATGTTTACATCTGAATCAACAATATAATCCAAAAATATAATCAACTCGACAAAACCACAACAAACAGCAAAAATAATCGAACGGGAAAAAATGAACAAGAATGGAATTTGTACATGACATCATTCAAAGATATAAAAACGTAGTAGATAGCCGTTGCTAACAAGAATAATATTTTCTTTTTAAGAAATAAAATATAATTTAAAATAAATCCTAATATAAATATGAAAGATTCGTACTAATGCCGTGTAAATGATCGTTTGATTGTGTAGGTTTAACAAAATGACAAATAGGTTAATTTAATATCTAGAATACACGAAGTTAATGAAGTGCTTGTGTTAAATTACGGCTCCGATGTTTCATAGTAAGATAGGACTCCTTTAACGTAACGTTAATTAACACACTAACTAGGCTAAGATTGCTAATAAGTTTAGACCTAAATGTGAATACAAACAAGATTCCATTACAGAGACATCACAATTTTGAAAATAATATTTTCATTTAAATGTTAATACAAAATGAAATTTAAAATTCCCTTTAAGAAACCAAAAAATAACGAAGGATGCAAAGAAAACTTACCGGAAAAGCTTATTTTCGTCTCGACCGGCATTTTGACGTCGCTTGCTTAGTGAAAATTGTGCTTATTGTCTCCGAGAGGATTGTAATAATGTTTAAAGTTGACCTTTTAATATGACAGTCTTGACGATTGCAATATAATGATATAGAATTTTGTTTATTTATATCCTCGCAGCCGGCAAAATTGGAGTGTGCGCGTGGTTCGCTCGATCGCTGATTGTACACTGGCAAAAGACAACCGTCCTACGCCCGCGCGGTTGCCTCGCGTCCCAATATTAGCTCTTTATCTATGCTTTTCGTACCCATCTGCACTTCAGCCTGCTACCCTTGTCTGGCAACAGGCTTTCTGGGAGTTTAATTGGAATTCCAATTTTAATTAACACTTATTTTAATTACTCATAGCCAGCATAAAACACTTTCCTATAAATTGTATGTTGTTGTTAGCTAAATAGGACGCAATGAGCCAATACGAATTAGTGTTTTTAATTTAGCTTCGATTTAAAATATAAATTTTGGCAAATCTTTAAATAATATATAGGCTACGATAAATTAATACTAATTTAATTTCTCCATATACTTATTGTCTATTTAATATTTTAATGAAGGGTCTGGTTTAGAAAGAAACATGGAGGGCAGCCACAACATTTATTTTAAACTCTGGTAAAAATAATAGTATATTATTATAATAATCATAATTAATATTTAAGTAAGTATTGTTGAAATTAAATTTATCGAATGCGTTACATTTCCTATCAATATCGACCGTAATATAAATGATAACAATAATATCGTAGGTCAAAGATAAAGCAACATTCTGCACATTCTTAGGCTGGGGTTCACCTTTGAGAAGCGATATTCCTTTCACTATTCACGAACAATGATACCCTTTACTGGTATATTTATTTCGATTGGCGCCAACTTCTGACTTACAAAAGTAACCTTGGTATTAGAAGCAACATAAATTGCCCGAATAACACGCAATAGAAAACTGTTTAATTTGGGTAGTAAAAAATTATAATATTTATACGGCTATTATTTAGTGTATTATCGATGGAAAATTTCAATGTCATAACCGAAACACCTGCGAAACATGGCGTGCGATGTACACATTAAAATCAGTATTACAACAGTTTCAAATAACTGTAGTTGGTATAAATGAATAATAGGTACCAGGAGGTCAAAGAAAGTTAAATGGAGATGGAAATCTTTGAAGGAGATTGTAATTCACGATACCCGCATCCATCTTTGTAACTAAACTATTTATGAAGACCTTTGGAGACAAATTGATTGAAAATTGTTAAACGCCACTTCAAAACTTTCGCTTAGCGTCACTTAAGCTGATTTAACCAATGATACAATGAAACTCATTTATTCAACTGACGCGCGATAGAGATACCTGGCTATTTGTTAGACTATGAAATTATGTAACTGCTTTGTTTTTCTTGTAAACGTAGATCAATCATCATTGAGTTTATAACAATGAATAAATTTCAAACTAAATACCCAATTCTCTAATAGATTATTGTTAATACCAATCACACATATAAAACGTCGCAGTTAGCATTTACTCCGACAAATAAAACAACACAGTCAGAAATCTATTTTACGGCTTTATCGCTTTAAATATCAATGTTGTATAGAAGTCAAAGGTCTTCAGTGAAATTAAGAAACATTACTTTTTGTCGTTATAAACAATTCCTCTTATTAACATAATAATCTGCGGTTACATAAAATCGCTAATATGATATAAAGATTATTTAGAATTAATTAAATATTTATTTTTATTATTATTGTTAACAGATTTGTGTATACATATATATTTTTGTAAATTCATCACAATGTGTTTATAACAAATTGTAACTAAGAAGAACGGTTGGTAATCGGCGACACGTGGACAATTTTAAATGTCAATTGTTTACTCATGACCCTTTAAAACTCATTCAAATTTTAATGAGTGGTCAACTTTTTCAAATACCTTTGTATCATCACACTTCACAAGACACTGTCGTAAAGAGCTGTTACAACATTGTGGAATCGCGTAGTCATCAGCTCTTTTGAATGCAATGCACTTAACACTTTCCTTTGTACACAGTTTGACTTGCGAAATAGCAGCTGTTAAGTACTGAGAAAACAATTTGTTTTATACACGTCTGCATTACTTATGTGCTTACCATTGTTTCTCTTTTTTTAAATAATGGCTACGAAAGAAACGCGGTCACTATGGTACATGAAAATGTTAAAAATAATGTTGTTAAAAGCAATTGTCTATTAAAAAGTGAAAGTTACGTCTTCGGACATTTAAAAATTAACGATGTTTAGGTTATAAAATAAAATGCATTTTTACGCCTCTTTTTACTTTTAGTCGTGTAATTTTTAACTACTTCTATATATGCATAGTTACATATACACTATACATGACGTATTTTAAGTCTTATGCATTTTTACAATACTATAAATAACAACACTATAATATATCTATAATATACATGGATTAACAAAAAGCGTAGATTGTTTGTACACTTAGAATTAGATAGCCTCAATAATTTTATTTATATCTCAAGTCTATATTTTAGTATAAAAAGTGGGATTACCTTAATGAGCTTATTGATGTACTAAAAGAGGTAAGTGGTATCGTAGATGCAAAGATTATGATAGTCCCTAATACGCATTTCGATTTAAGTATATGAATTTTAAATGTCCGAACAGTGAAATCTCTCAGAGATAGCAATAAAAGGACAATTGTCACAGAAGTGTTTTATAGTATAACTAGCGCCGCCTCGCGAGTTCACCCGCATTGTTTTATATACACGAGGATATTATTGAAAACATGATATGCTCATATTAGGTGTTGTAACTTTAGCTATCTCTCTGTGGAATCCCATCAAAATCAAAACAGCCATTTCGGAGAAATTATAAATTTTATATACATTAAATATTGTATGCACCGTATATTCATATAGATTGAGGAAACTGTTATTTCGTTATGATAAACAGACATTTCAATTTTGTTTGTATTTAAATATGTATTAGCAAAACAAACACACAGCGGTCTACATTGCCTATCGGAAACTTGGAATCGGTACATCTTAATTTATTGTTATAGGTATCATGAATTGTTTACTCATCTCTTTTACAGGTTCCTAATTGCGTTTATATTTAAATAATCTATTTGATAATGTATGGGGGCAGCGACCGGCACACCGGTATTCAAACAATCCTTGACTCACACGCTCGGGTCCTGGTTATCAGCGGAAGGCACGTACAACACAAATCCGTGATCCCTGACCAACTGAGGGTTAATTTATGTCTCAGAGGAAATACCTATTTCATAAGCCCAATCGAGGTCACATAACGTAACTTTGATTTATAAAAGTGAAACGTACTTCATAGAAGTTTAATAATTTTATTAAGTTCCTTATTTAAAAGTAATTAAAGTTGTTGACGAGGCTTCGAGAGCTGTTGTGAAACATTTTAATGTAAAGGTTTAATCTGGACTTAATCTTCAGATGTATTCCTTTCACTAAGTTATTACTGATAATAAATCGAAATCTGCCTCTTGATTAATATAATATTGACAATAGAACAAAATAAAAGTAGCTGGTAACAGTAATAACTTTTAAATATACAAAATAAAGAGAAGACAAATTCGAAAGTATGAAAACTATAGAAAAATCACTCGAATACTTCTACCCTATAAAGGTAGTCACTGACATAGCTATTATATATTATAATATATAATAATACGGTATATTTTGGTGACATCATAGAATTATTTATATATATAGCTCTGTGTACGGTGATTCAAAAAATTGTATAACAATATTACGCAATTTCACCGCGATTTCGTCCGCGCGGTATAGTTATTTTTTTAATATTCATATTAATAATATTTTTAAAATAAAGCAGTCTATGTAACTTCTTATTACATCATCTATCTGCCAGTGACAATCCCGTCAAAATCCATCCCGCCATTTCAGACATTAGCCGGAACTGATGTTCCGGCTAAAGTCTATCTAGACATACCAAAATTGTAAACATTTATAATTTGGTATGTGTACCGTGTATACATCCATATAAATTTAGTAAAAAGCGGTTATTTTATTATTATAAAGAGACATTCCAATTCAATTTATCTTATACATTATAAGTGTAACTGCTTAAACAAGAATTATTCAAAAATGGTGTTGATATGTTATTGCAAATTCACACCAGTAGTTTTTTACATCAAATAGTTTTGTTAGTAATCATTCACAACGCTTGTTAAGAAATAATAACGATATCGAAAGTAAATGTATATAATTCTTTTCATTGCTTTGTACCAATACTAACAATTTCGTTTCATCATTTTTGTAACACTTCAGTTTTATTTGACTGTAAATATATTTAGAATTTATTAACAGAGATAATAATATTTTACGCTGCCATATGAAATGAGTCCTTTATGAATATATTTAACATTCAATGACAATTCGAAAGCGAATAACAACCTAAAATAGGCAACAAAGAAAAAACTTGTTCAGCGAAATTGATGTAAGTAGGACTGTTTTAAATGTGCAAAATTGTAAGCAGCTCGGTGGCACACATTACGAAATGTCGCGATTGTTCCAAAACAAACACGTCATCAGGTACCTAGAAGGAGCAAAAATCATGCAGGCATCATATTACAGGCAGATTTAGTCCATGTTTGTTTTGACTATTGTTCACCGAGGTGTGACTGAGAATCACATTTTTGAGCACGATCTCACGAATTATAATATTATTTTATTTATAATCCACAGTACAATGACATAATGTAAGGTACATAATAAATGGAAATGTTTTGATATTTTTTTTGCTTTAATTAAATAGTTGGATTTATGGACCTAGAAAAACTTCTAACAATTGACAATTTAAGTCAATTATATTCGAAGAATTAAAACGAACAGAACTCCCATGAACGTTGCCGAATGATATAATGATTAAAATTCTATACGTGAATATGAAAAGTTTAAAACTGCGTTTAACAAAACAGGTAAACTCGAAAAGCAAAAATGATATCGCATTGCGTCATCAGAGGAGTGAGGCACTGAATAAGTTATTAGACTGAGTACCATTAGCTTGTATGTTAAGTTCGTGTTTTCTACGCCTGCGCCGTCAACGAGACAAGCTATAGTACCGGAACGCTTTCCAGTAATGATTTCAAGATCAAATTTCAGGAATATCATGTCACCTGCGGCAAGCTTTGCCATTTGATCGAATAACAGGATGTTTGCTAACATTTCACACTCCGGTCGTTGACTCTTACTGTAACAGCCGGGTAAAATGATTATTAATACAGTAATTAAAACAAGCAATTGACCTAGTGTAACGTTACTAAGTCCAAATTAGGTAACTTAAAAAATTGTTCTTCTCAAACATAATAATTTTTATAATATTCATAGACGATATCTAGAACCGGGGAATTCATTATCTTAAGCAAATGACTCTTTTTATTGTCTTAATGGATACTGAATCCTGAACATATTGTATGTATGTGTTGGGCTTATAATTAACAATATAGTTATTATACTGTACTATTCTATTATTGTTATTATTTTGTAAGCCTACCTAAAAGAAATAAAATATTGATGTTAATACAATAGCAACAATAAAAATAACACTGAAAACATTTTATACAAAAAAATCGTGATCTATTTTCACTCCTCCCGTCGAAGGCTCCTTAGCAATGAGTCCTACGACCAAATAACCGATTAAGGTCTCGCTATCTGCTAGCCAATATGATATAAAACGTGTCAGTTTCTATTTTGTTCTTAAAAAAATATCATAACGTGTAAAATGCGTCATCCTATTGGTTCGCCTTGGACTTTTCTTAGTATTTTTTTTTGAATTTCCTCTTAATTATCATTTCTCGTTCTATACAAAAAATATTTAAATCTACATCTAATATATATAAATATAAATAGCCGCTTGGACATTTGAGTAACGGAAATAATTCATTTATTGATATGATATATAATTTGGCTATAATTTTAATCAATCGAGGTGATGCGAATGGACATAAAAAATAACTTATTAACGGAACTTCTAATACTGGATCGGAGCTAACCATAATTAATATTGTTATTTTGAATACTACGCAGTTATTATTTCATTATACAAATATCTAAATAGAAGACACCGTATAGTACACACTTGCTGTAGTTTGTAGATATCAAAATAAAAATGATTCTAAGTGTTTATATCTATCGCATGATAACTGACAATTTTGCGGAAAGGTGATATTTTATCATCGTGACCCGTTTCTGTAAGTTACGCAATCTACAATTTGGCACAAGTCACACGAGACCAATTTCGGAATAAACAGTGAAATCCCTAACTAACCCCTATTGCACTTATCACCAGTGATATAATTTAGATTCAAATAATTACTGATTAATCATGTGTTCTTTAGGTATCCTAACACTACCAGGGCCATGTTATTTTGCAACCACGACTCCGTGACCCTGCGGACGGTGGGTGTATCGGAAAGCTGGGAAGGTTTTAGTGGGTATTCTCTCCTAATACTTTGAGAGCCTATGTGGATCGTCAGCAGAGTAGCTATGAAAGGGTGACTTCCACATAACCAGCTAGCGTTATGTAAGAGGCATTTCCTCCACGTCAAAAATCAAAAGGTATTGTAATACTTAAAATTATTTTTCCTTTTAACAATATATTATATATAAAAAATGAAGATTTAAAATCTTAAAAATAAAGAGTGAATAAATTGCAAATATTCTTGGAATTTGTACATGTTTGTTCAATGTATGAATTATTGTTATTGAACATCGTAAAAAGGCTTTAATGTCATGCATTACTTTATTAATTATAACTAAATTAAAATAATATTTATAGATAATTCTCTAAAAGTAATGTAAACATTATGTTAATTAGTATACTTTGAAAAGGTAAAAGAGATATGAGGTACATTACAAGGTTAACCACTTGCAATACGAGATTAGTTTTGGCATTTAAAATAAATGCAAACACTGTACGTTCCACATGACTGATTTTACATTAAAATAAACGTACAAAACTAATTATTTGTAGCTCATTTTCTAACCAAACAAAATGTAAAGTCGAAGGGGAAATACATAGTTCGAAAAGCGATTGAAATGCAGTAATGATCATTTCAAAATAAAAACGTCTTTTACTAAATTAATAAAACTAACGCGCATAATTTATATCATTATTTTTCATCACTAATATTTCAATATATATACATATAAAAGAGTATATGTATGTATATATAGGTAACTACGAAGGCCGAGACTATAGATAAGACTACCTTGAAAGTAATTGTTTTCTAAAAAATTAATTGTGATTGCTGAAGTGTTTGTCATACGGGAACTTTAAATTAAACTTGAAAATTAATTATTATCGTTCACTTTAAAATAATTAGTAGGAAATTGCATTAACAGACAATAGATCTAACATTATTATTCAAGACTGCTGCGCTAAAGGTTCCCTAGCCATTATAATAGAAAGCAGACAATAATAATACTTTAGACTTTTAATCGCTAGCATTTCTTATTTATATAAAACCCACGCAACTTACTAAAAGAAAATTGAATTTCGACAAACATTCATAACAGATTTTAATCAAGGAATGGTTTGAGTAAGATTATGGGTTAATTTTTGATGGCGTTGTTATTAACTTTTTATAAGTAAAAAAAAGAATCATTAAAAGTCGTCCACCCAGTCCGGTAACAAACATAAAAAAAAATTAATAACCTCCTCCCTTTTTTGATATCGTTTAAAAAGGACAACAATGGGAGGTGGGCCTATTTTGTCGCGAAATAGTTTTTGTAGATATAGACATGTTCTACAATATTGTAAAACATTTTGTTATTCTATTGTGAATAGTTTACGCAGAGCATGCGATGTAATTATAAATATAATTATAATCACTATTACTCGGAATTATATATCCTATATTCTTGATAATATGAAAAACTAAGCTTTAACTCCTATCTTTATTATCAGGTAGGCATTGAGATCATTTAAACTGCATATACTAAATTTCATTTCGATAATTAGAAGCTAATTAAAATTGACTTGCAACATATATTTATAACTATAACTGATAAAAGCAAAAATGCAAAGGTGAAATCTAGTACTAACACCCAATTAAAAACGGAGACGATCATAACAAATATTTTATGCTATTAAACATTAAGACTTGCATTATACATCATCTTTGCATTTCATGAACTGTAAACAAAATTTCACGTCTGACGAGTCGATAGACAAGACAAGAAAATTTACTATGATACTTAACCCTGGTGATAGTGTTTTAAATTCGGGTAAAACAACAAAGAATAACATTTAGATACAGATTTACTTACTTTTGATAAATTTCGTGGTGAAAACTAAAATAGACAATAAAAATGTGAAGAACGAAAACAATAATATCATTCATTCATGTTTTTGCGCTAAGTTTTAAGGTTGTACGACAATATTTTGACTTATAAATACATATTTGTTTATGCTATAATGTAAAGAATTTCTTACTGATGTGTAATCTGTATAGCACATAATATGTTATACAGAATACATATTCATAAAGAGTACAAAATAACATTTTTTGACAAAGCCATAAAAATATAATCCGCTTATAATTTTACGGTGGCAATTTGTAAATTTAAAAAAAAATAAACGATATTTGCGTTTCATCGACATAATTATAGTTCTATTTTTAATATAACGTATTCAGAATTATAGTAGTATTCACAGAAATAGAACAGCGCATTTTAATACGTGAAATGGGGTAAATCGAATTCTAATAACAGTAATTATGAAACAGCAGCCAGCCAGCAAAACCTTTGCTTTACTTCCTCATAACTGAGATGAAGTAACGGTACCAATAGTTATGTAAATAACGTAACGAAGGCCGTGTCGAGAACCGGTATTCATACTGGGACAGAACAGGATGTAATCTTTTGCCAATACATTGCAGTTACTTCAAAAAATCGAAAACTCTTTGCTTTCGTTTCAAACTGGATCTATGATTATGATCAATAAACCTCTATATTATTGGAGTGTATATTGATTTAAGATTTTAAAATATTTTTAGTCTTTATTCTGAGTAGATTAAATCAAAACTTCCATTTTAATTATAAATACAAGTATATTTTAGATTTTTTTTTAATATCTTCTTGCTTTACGGGTACGGAACTCTAAAAATACGTTTCAGCATCACGCACGGAGTGAGAGAAATCGTCTAATGCATTGAATCGAATGCTGACGATCGATGCCCACAAACCGAAGCAAATTAGTTGTTGAGAATAGTTTCACGTGAAATACTTGTTTTCTACAAATAAATAAAAGATTGCTCAAGCTAAAAACCATATTGATAATTTATATTTATTTATATACAATATAAGTATACCGATGAATCATCGATATTCCTGATTTCTCTCATATTATAAGACAATAAGTAAAATTAATGTTTATGTGATATGCAGACATTTATCACAGTTGGTTTACAACTTAAGAACATCTAATTACATAAGCAAGGTCATCCTATGGCTTCGTCTATTATTGCTTATAGTTTTACGTTTTAATCTGCTTTATAGCAGATAAAGTGAATAGAATTACATAACTTTTGAACAAAAAACAAGGGATACCTGCGGTTTCCACTGCATTGATTTTGTGCATAAATGACGATAATCATGATGATAATGATACTAGTTTAGCGCGACTATATGTATACATGATAATAATGATGTACCAAAGATAATCTATGTTACGAGCCATAGCGTCAACTATTTGCTAGATAAGTTTCCGTCAAAATTTATACAGCCGTTTCAGTAATTGGTTAAACCAAATAGATAGACAGACAAAATTATTATAAGTTGTGTTTTTGTTATGCATGTATATACCAGTACCTACTTTCATATTCATGGTAAATAAAACCTTTATATATCATAAACAGACACTTTAAATTTATTTATTTGTATAAATAATATCATATGGAAATGAAGCTTCATTTAAAAATAACTCTCTACTTACTTTAAACCTGTTTACTGTAATTATATTTTAGACAGTGTTTCTGTCATCTTATTGTTAACTGTGATCAAGACCAAGACTGAGATCATCAAATTGCTCATAATAAATTTATAAATAAACAATGATGTAAGTCGAAGGATAATTGTAGACCTGAACTTTTAAATAAAATTTAAATATATACAGAGTTCAAATGATTGATTAGATGAAATAAAGGATTATTTTTATCAGTTTAGTCAGATGTATATCCATTTATTTAATGGAAGAAAACATATATTTTAACTCTACCTAAAACTCATTTGGATAAAAATGTGACATATATTTTGAAAACAGTATTATTTTATTCTCTCAGCATAATGCTAAAGGAAAGAATGTATTCTTACAGTCAGCAATAGTGTATATAGGGACTTATCAATTTTTAAGATAGTGCAATTCTATATAAATCAATATACCAGTTGTATTCATATTCTTAAAAACACCCATAACATATATATTGAATGGGGATATTTAAAAGATAAACAAGATAACTTTTATATAAAATTTAAATTAAAAACTACTGAATTAAGTAGATTTCTGTAAACATCAACTACTTAATGTCAATTGCAGTTTGTAAAATATACCATACTGAATCATGCTAAAAAGAAAAGATGGTGTTAATGATCTTAAATGAATTTGCCAACTTTAAGTACTACTATAAAAGAAAAAGTATACCAAACACTTTAAACACTTACCCGTTCTTGGTGATATTGGTATTGCAGGTTTAGGCGCAGCATTGGAGCACAATCTTCCTATTTTTGATGGTGGTTTTAGACCTGATGGCTTAGAAAATGTTGTTGGCCTTGATACTTCTGATCTTGTGACAGTAGATGTAGCAGTGCTTATAGTAGATGCTGTTTCCGACGAAGCCGACGATGGCGCCGGCGGAATTTCTGCGACTTGCAAGTCATTTCTATCACTCATTCTTGATGCACTTTTATCACTTTTAAAAACTACTTCCGCATCATTACAGAAGTATAACCGAACTACTGAAATCGTACTAACTGTTTAATAATTTATATTAAGCGACCGAAAGCGAAACATTGAAAACATGACACACCACTAATAAACTAAAAATATCTCAGTTCCCGCGCACTTTGAGGACGTGTAATCTGGATCACGGCCATAATACAAAAGCAAATAAATTAATTACCCTTCTACGATTTTTACAACTTCATTGTTTTGAAATAAATCTAACCAAAATACTTACAAGAATATAAACAATAAGAATGAATATTATTTAATACCCGTGTATACTACAGACTCCCAAGTCCTTACGACATAACGAGTATTTAAGAAAAAAAAATATAGCTAGGGAAGAGTAAAAACAGTATAAATAGAGGCTAAAGCTAAAAACATAGCTAAAAAAGGTCGCAAAATTTTACCGCTCGTTGAACCAGCTGAGCTTGACGTTATCACTGCACTAAACACATTTCACAACAAAATACACGAATTACAAAAATATAAATTTATTTACGCGATATACAGACTGTTTTAAAATATTTTTAGTGTATTAACTGAAGACTGAACAGCCGCTAAATAAAACTGATTTTATTTACGAATTAGGACCACATTCACACGATACGGATACTTACGAGATCACACGACATGACATAAAAGTACAGAGTAATGAAAAGTAGTAGAAACTGCTATACCTACTTTTATATAAAATTATACTTATTTTAGAAGGTAAACATTAAAGCTATCTACAGGTACCCTGTAGAAAAATATAAACATTACTCATTGAATCTAAGTTCTTCGTCTACTATTAATGATACTTTAAAACTATTTCATAAAACTTTCAGTGAAGATAATATATCTTGATATCTTAAGAAAGATTTGTCTCTTGTGAAGTATATTAATTAAATTTATATAATTTTATATGTTAAACTATTTTTATTAGAGCAGTCTTTATAGTCTTTTTAGATATGTTAAGTTTTAGTGGAATATTAGGTTCTTAAATTAAAAAATGACAATTTTGGACCTAACTATATCAATACACGATAACACGATAATTTTATCAATAGTAATTATGGTAATTGATAGATCCACGTATTCATATTTAGTAAAATGCCGTATTAAACTCAGACTGTTTACTTTGTAGGCTTTTCGTTGTGGCTATTTAAGAATGTAAGATACTGGGAATAAAGTTGTGCAATTGTGCACATAAAATTTAAGAAATCGTTGATTCCCATAAAGCTAAAACGTTTATTATTGTACATATCCATAAAGGAGCAAAATTTAATCTGTTCTTCGAATAAAAAACCTAATGCAAAATACAAATTATGAAACTGTCAAATTGACATAAAGCTGAATGTTTTTCCGTCGCCCCTATGTTACTTTCAAGAAAAGCAAATGCAGTACAAATTCAGAAAAATGTTAATAATTGTATAGTACATAACAAATTTAAAGATGAAGTTGGTTTTTAAAAATATCGACAAAGATGGCAGCGGGTACGTTATCATTTAAAATTTAAAATCATGGAGGATATCGTCAGTAAATGCTTGACATGATGTTTATTGTTATCTTAATTCTTTTCAGGAATATTGGTCTTATTCCCGAGGAATCTGAGGACATGTGGCATGCTTACAACCTTATAGCAGAAGGAGATTCAGTGACAGCATCAACAGTACGCAAAGTGCAAAATGAATCGTCTACGGGATCTTCCACCAGCAGTAGAGTTCGTACAACTCTTACTATTACCGTAGAAACAATAGATTTTGATACACAGGCATGTGTTTTACGGTTAAAAGGCCGGAATATTGTTGAAAACCAATATGTTAAGGTATATGTTGCATTTTGGTAATTACATACACTTTTTTAGCTTCTTTAAAATCTCAAGTGATTGTATACTTGGATGTGCTCTTTTACTTGTAATTAATTTGAATTGTCCATTAATATATATGACTATTAATCTGCATTTGAGATGATGTTTAATCCATGAGCACTAAAAGTATACTCATAAATTCTATTATTTCAGATGGGTGCATATCACACACTGGATTTGGAACTGAATAGAAAGTTTACACTACAGAAAATACAATGGGATTCTGTTGCTCTAGAAAGAGTAGATATGGCATGTGACCCAGCTAGCTCTGCAGATGTTGCTGCAGTAGTTATGCAAGAGGGACTGGCACATGTGTGTCTTATCACACCATCCATGACATTGGTGAGATCTAAGATAGATATAACTATACCAAGGAAAAGGAAAGGATTTGTACAACAACATGAAAAGGTATTAGATTGTAATTTGAGATTACTTAACTGATTTAATAAGAGAAATCACATTTGTAGTTATTAGTTGTATTATGTTGTTCTAGTCATAAACCCACTCTTATTAGATAAGCGCAGGTTGTGAGTTAATCTCTAAACTTTCTTATAATTATGGCAATTCTATTCAATATATATTCAAGTGGCAGCTCCTAAGAACTATCTCTTAATTAAATAAAATATTACAAACCACAATTTTTTCAGGGTTTAGCAAAATTCTATGAAGCTGTAATGCAAGGTATTCTGAGGCACATAGATTTCAGTGTAGTCAAATGTGTAATTGTTGCATCCCCAGGATTTGTGAAGGATCAATTCTTTGAATACATGATACAGCAAGCTATTAAAACAGATAATAAGCTGCTTATTGAAAATAAATCTAAGTTCTTACTAGTTAAGGCTTCTTCTGGCTTTAAACACTCATTGAAAGGTAACTTAACATACACTTAAAATCATACCCTACTTAAGTTACTGTAGGTCTTTATATACAAAAATTAAACTTAGGTTATAATTAACAAATACTTTGCAAATGTGTTTTTTAATTATGTCACTTTTCAACAATGAATATGATAATTTATAGTATACTGATATAAGGGAATAAATCATATTTGCAGAGGTCTTACAAGAATCATCAGTAATAGCCAAAATATCAGATACAAAAGCAGCAAGTGAAGTTAAATTACTGGAGAGTTTCTACACCATGTTGCAGTTGGAGCCAGCAAAAGCATTCTATGGAAAAAAAGATGTTATGAGAGCCAATGAAGCTCTAGCAATAGAAACACTCATGATTTCGGATAAGTTATTCCGGTAGATAATTTTTATATGTAAAAAAGGTTTTTACAAACATCTAAAGTCAGTGTAATATATTAATATAAATCACAGTAATATAAATCACTTGTAATGTTAAATTTGCATGAATTTATAAGCTTAATTTTCTGTCTATCTGTTTGTTCCGGTTTCTGAAATGGCTGGGCCGATTTTCATATAATATAGAGTAATTTAGCCTACTTTTATTTTAGATTTTTTTTTAACTTCTATTAATATACATAATTTAAAAAAAACAATCCCACGTTGACGCAGTTGCGTACACAGCAAGTTTCTAATGATTTATAATGATAAATATTATATATATTTTTAAAATTTATTCAGGTGTCAAGACATTTTGATAAGAAAAGAATATGTTGGTTTGGTCGACTCTGCCAGGGAAAATGGTGCTGATGTCAGAATATTTTCTAGCATGCATGTTTCTGGTGAACGTATGTAACCATCTTTTTATATTCATGTATTAAATGTATAAAATTTAAATAATATGTTTTTAATAGACATATTATATCTAAATAGTATTTTTTAAAATTTCTTATTTCCTAAAAGAAGTACATTTCCTTTTGTAGAAGCTGATTGTATTATTAGTTTAATATAACTATGTAAAAATAAATAAAATAGTTTAGTTTTCTTATTCATATCATAACTTGTAACATTTTTTACAATTCATATTTCTTTTCAGAGCTTGATCAGCTTACAGGTGTAGCAGCCATTTTGCGTTTTCCAATGCCTGAGCTTGAAGACAGTGATGTCGAAGATAACAGTGATTCAGATTCTGATTAATTTTATTTATTCTGTTTTAACTGTACATATATGTCAAATGTATAAAAACTGACCTTG
>JAOSYY010000007.1:6215913-6312071 GCA_025727935.1 Hebomoia glaucippe
ATTAATAGTTAATTTATTTTAAAAGCTACCAATTATTTTTTACATTTAAAAATATATGTCTAATAGATGCTGGACAATAGATCAGTGCAAATTATGGAGTATGTTGATTGTTGTAAACATTTTAACAAGCTAATAGTCGGGAAATTATTGTACTGCATTGAAAATGTAAATCTTCTAAATTATGAGTTGCATTTGTGTTGTTTTATAGAAAATTTTAGAAGATATCAGCTAAATCTAAAGAATAGAGTTTTACTCATATTCTTATAGGTGTATCCAATATTATCAAAAAAGCTAGCAATGCTTGTTTTCATTTTTTTGATTATTTATTTAAAATTATTTTTATATTTAATAAGCCTAAATGGTTTTTTTATGAGTGGGCCTCTAATAATTTCATATTCTTGTTGTAATTATTTTCTTCATCACACTCTGGAGGTGGAATGTAATAATTATTTCTTTCATATAAATAATTATCTTGTTTGTGATGTTGATTCATACTATGATAAGTTATACTTAGTAAATTTCTAGTTCACTAAGTATTCACAAAAGATGTTGTTATTTTATTTTAATATTGACTTGTTATAAATACATTAGCAATTTCATCCGTGTGTGATATGATAAAATTCCAAATTGTTTACTGTAGTTAGTAAAATGTATTTGTGACATATGTATTAAAGCCTGTATATAATCATTATTTTTCATAGTTAATTTGTTAAAACATCCAATAAAACACATTTATATAGAAAAACGTTTTTATTTATTATACCAATTCTGTGATAGGCTAACAAAAATATATAAGCACACACAATGTTGACATTTTTATTCATTACAACAATTAAGTAGAAGCTTCCAACATTTGGATTTTCTGTTTTCGTTTCACTGTCTTTCGTTCTTCCTTAGCTTTTTCATCATGAAGACGTCTCTTTTTCCTCAATAACCAAATTTCTTGTTTTCTCTTTTCTTGGCCAGCTTTCATGCTCTTGTATAAATTCCTGTGTTTCTTTCGGACCAATTTCTCTCTAAGTCTGAATGCTTGTTTATCTTCAATCTCCTTCTGATATGGATGATCTTTGTGAGGAACACCAGTTTTCACAGCCATGTTCTTTTTCTGTAATGAATAATTTATAAAATAAGGCAAAGCGTCGTCTACATCTACTGATCTTGGAGGTGTACATGGGCGCCATAAATCGCTTATTATGAGTGAACTGTATGCTAGTTTGCCTTCCTATCGCATAAAAAAAATCATCAAAGATTTTAGTAATATCTCAGTTTAGGGAAATTATTATTTTTAAATCAGTATTCATTTTTTATTTTAATATTATTTCATTTGTTACAATTTGTGACAATATACTAAGCATTAATCATATCTAGGTGAATAAAAAAGCAATACCTTTTCCTTGCTAATCTTCTTTTTCTCAGTGTCTGCACCTTCATCATCATCATCATCATCCTCATCAGAGGCCGAATCTTGTGCCACCTCTGCCTGATACTGCTTTGTAAGAATCTGTTCTTCAGTTTCTGATTCTTCACCACTCTGTTCCTCTTTATCTTCATCACTGGCTTCTTCAATTTCTTCATCAGTTTCATCTTCACCTGATTTAAAAAAAAAATCTTGTATACATACTTACAATACATGTTTGCAATTGATAATAGATATATTTAAAAGATAATTCCTTTAATATTTTAAATACAGAATTATTTTTTATTTTAATACTTGTTTTTGAAGATAATTGGAATATATTTAAAGCAGGTAGGTATTTGGCTGAAGTAAAGCATGATAATAAAATTTTGTCAGTTTTACAGTAATAATTTTTTTTTTTAATTTACCTGGCGGTTTATACTCTGGATCATTGAGAGCTCTTTGTTCTGGTGGTATGTAAACCTGATCTTTGGTTTTGTCGATAAATGGCGACAAATGTGGTGGTAAGATTGCACCCATGAGGTATTTATTAATAGGGAGCAAAGTTCTTGCATTCACACTATCAAATACCCATTGGGGTTGCACATAATACCTAGATAAGTATTGTTTATCCATGCTTGGCCTGTCAACAATGTGATAGGCAATCGATTCATCTGATTCATCAAATGTAGCCCCCACAAAATGATCACGGTCCCATGACACTTCACCTCCAAAACATCTAATAACAAAAACCAATGGTTCTCTTGGCACTTCTCTGTTCAGAAAGAATTTTAAACCTTTAAATAGGGTTTTCAAAAGTTTAACTTTATCAGCCTCCTGCTTTGCTTCTTCCAACTTCTGAGGATCTTGATCTTCTAATTCAAATATATCAATTTCAGGAACATCTTCAACTTCATTAGATCCAGCTAGTTTTGCCAATGAAATATTCATCGCAGCAATCCTTTCAGATACATATGCTCCTTCATCAATAAGAGTTTTATCAGTTTCAGATGTAAAACCAGCAGTAAGTTTAGGTGGATATACAAGGTTAAGTGCACTATATAGCTTGAAATTCACAAATCCAAGCATCATAATATAAAATTCAACAAAAGTTGACATAATTTTAAAGTCAACATCATCTTTGCTTTGTGGCTGAAAGTAATAAGAGTAACGGTTGTTAAGAATGACTTTATAAAAAGCTTTTAAAGAAATATTGTATGGAAATAAGCCAATAATTTATTATATACCTGAAAAGAGAAGTGATGCGGAACAATCCAAGTGATTGTTTGACCTTCCAGTTCAGCTTGATAGTAATATCCTTTAACTGAAATAAAAACTTTACGAAGGGCCTTCGCTACAATTACAGCATGCATAAATTCTACTGTCAAACGCCTACACAGCATTGATTGATCTCTTGGTACCCTCCTTAATGATGGGAATGTACTGAATAAGAAGCATAGAGTTAGACAATCATCTAAATCCCTAAGGGCATCAACAAAAGTGGGATATCTTTCTTTAACAATATGATCAATATTAACTTCTGGGTAATCTCTGAAGTATTTTTTCATTTTGCCATATTCTTTCATTGCTCTGGCGCGCCGAATTTTTTGTTGGAATACCTGGAAAATTTTGTAAAATTACTTTTGATTGCAAAATAAATGTTACATTAGTCTAAATTAGTAATATATTTATAGTAAATGTTTATAGGATTCTATAATAAATGTTATTTTTGTACCTTTAATTCCCGTATCTTCCATATTATAGGTTCATGTAACAGAAATTTAATATCTTTAGAATGATAAAGGGTTTTAATGCCTCCAGCACCTTTCTGAGCCCTTTTTCTATTCCGTGGTTCCCGAGGATAGATCCCTTTGAGTATACAGATTCTTCTAAAATCTTTAAGTGTCAGTTGAAGCTTTTTAAGAGCTGCCTTTCTGGTTATAAATTGCGCCCCTTCTCCAGATGCATACTAAAATAGCAGAAAAAAATTGAATTGAAATTGAAGAATATAAAAGTTTCCTTTCTTGTGTAGGTACATTTCAAAGGTTATTTTTATATGCCCATAATGTAAAATATTTTTAAAGTTCATAAATTTTTGCGAGTTAAAGCACGTGTAGGTTATGATTTATAACAATATCACACCTTCTTCTTTTTCTTTGACACCATAATGGCTTATTCAATAATATACTATCAGAACGATTCTTCAAGTAATGCTTGTATTTCACTTAGGAAATTAAAATAAGATTTTATTTAATCACACTTTCTACCAACAATACAATATCATGGCATGATGGCCATGCTTGTTTTTAAAAAGAGTGATGTCAATCTTTCTATTGACAATTTAGTAACTGAAGGAACAACTGACATATATTACTGTCATTAATTAAAAACGTAACAGCTCTAGTCACTTCGTTGTCGTTATGGCTGCGTTTCGTTAAAAGTTTTATATGAAGCACCATAAGGTCCTTAAGGTGACGAAACGCCATTTCAATCTCATTAACACCATAAGATGATGGTAATGTGGTTGTTGCCATAGGAAGAAATGAGAGGATTGAAAACTTACTTTAAAAAATATCTGTTAAAATATAATCTACAAGTTTTATCGCATTTATATAATATGTTATAGTATACTTACACGAATGTAACATTTTCATATAAATATATTTTTTTATTTTAATATATATATTTTATTTTTTAAACCTACAACTGAGTGATATCTTTATAATCACTAACAATTAATGTAAAAATAAAGAAGTAACAATCAAATTCAATAGTCTAAAATAAAATCACTCTAAGCGTCTATCTATTCCTCTGGATGTCTTCTAAACCGTACGAAGGTTTTTTATATATCTTGGACTGATATTTATATAATATAGTATGTATGGGAATGATTTGACTTAATAGTAGTAAAATATTTGTTCGTTAAAAATAATACGAATAATAAATTGCAGTAATTTTAATTAAAGTAAATAAAGTAAAGTAAGTATTAAGTTGGTAATTACGGAGTTGCTTTTAGGTTTATCTTTTTCTTCATTGGGTAAGTGCTTCGTAAAGTCAGTTCGACTCGATAGTAAAATTATACTTATATTATTATTGTGTAATTTAAAGTAATTGAAAAACTAAACAATATTTTCATAGTATGATTTATTACCTATAATAAATAAATGTTTATTTTTCAAATTATAAATTATAATATATTATGAAGACTCTGTACCGGATGTTTTTGAAGTTGACGTAGATGTGGTGCTTTGTTTAGCCCAAGCACTGGGATCCACCATCAAAAATTGGAACGGATACGTGTAAGTGTGGGACCACGCAGCGGCTGGTTGGGCTTGAGCAGTACTTTCCTCAGTGCTGCTGGGATCTTTGTATGAGTTAAAGGCGTTAGCTATTGCGGCCAACATGTGAGGATAAAAGTATTGAATTGGTGAATAGTATGGAACAGTGTTGGCGCAAGGTGATACATTAGATTCTTCAGTTGTTTCCGAAGCTGGAACTGCGTAAGGATACGGCAAAATTATGCTTCCTTCGCTTCCTGTTGTGGGTACACTATATTTGTATTTAATGGGTGGAGATGTCAGAATTGCTCGCTTTTGAGTTGTGACTGTTTCTTCCTCGGGAGATGATGATGTAGACAAGCTGGATGTAAATGAAATTGGCGCTGCCTTTGGTTCTGTTTGCATTGCTGCCGATAAAAAGTTTATTGGCTGGTCTGTAAGCCATTGGGAGTTGATACCATCCTCTTCGGTAGCAGCTACATACAAATCTCCAGTAGTTCCATCAATTGAAGGCTTGACGTAGAGTCCATGTACCGGTTGTAGATTATTCCGAGTGTCCCAAACACCTTGACTTCTAACATAGTTTGTTATAAAAATCGAAAAAATAATTGATCGGACAAAAGCCATCTTTCTTCGTTAAGTTAGTAGTTCAAATTAACCACCGTTAATTAAAGCATCATTATATATAGTAATATAGCATGACTACGATAATCTGTGGTAAAAATTATGGAATAAGATCAAAGATAAAAATATACTAATAATCAAGAAATCTATACTTATAACTTATAATAAGGTCACGTTTAGTAAACTGGCTTATAAAATTGTCACGTCGAGAATGATAAAAGAAGTATTTTAAATTATATGAATTATGACAATGATACAGCGCTTCTGAAAAATGTAACCTTAGTATATGTAAACGGTCGATGCTTTTACAGGTTTTTTCTCCAGTTATACTATTCAGTATACGCCTTTAGTATAAATTTATGTGTTTATTATTAGATATTATAACACCTCATACTTGAAGTGAAGGAATTATATCAGAATATTCAATTATGTAAGATATATTATATATTGTTTGGTTAGATATAACACAATTCGCTGCAACTACCGCCATAAAAGTAAGATTTTACGCACCATGAGCCTATCAGTTCGATTTACGAAACCGGTTGCATAAAAATTTCAATGATTTTCAAGACTTTTCTCATTTTTGTTACATTGAAGTATATTAAATGCTTCAGAACATCAACTTGTATACTAAAAAACGAAGAATTCTCTCTTTGTGGTTGGAAATGTCCAGTAACATGTATCAATTTTAGACTATTAAAAATGCCCTTAACATCGATTTGTCCAGAAAAATGGGAATGCCATATCGGATGTCGATGTTCGGCTGGTTATGTCAGAGATGAGTACAGCAAAAATTGTGTCACGATTCAGGATTGCCCTAGTAAGTACACGTATTTGAAATTATGTTAACCTACAAATAGGTTGTTAATATTCATTCTATGATTAAAGCGTTCTGTTACAAAGTATTACTATGTGATAAATCAAAGTATTAAGTATATCTATTTGGTACTTGGTTCCTATATCATAATAAGCCTTCTTTTGGAGCTCCTTTACTCTAAATCGCAAATACGTATTTTGTGGCATAATCGACAAGCGAGAATGATCTCTTGATGAGAGGAGATGATTCAGTTAAATAACAACAATAATTACTTAATTATCTATGCTCTTATCTATATGCTCTTATCTATTTATTTTTAATTTCGACGGTTCTGAAATTCATATATTGAAATGGAAACGGGCATTATACACGAGCAGAATTTAATTATAGTTTTAGAAATCTTAACCCGTTTAACATTTCAAACTTTACCAGATCTACGAATAATATGCTTATAGAAATTAGAAAATTGAATATATATATGTTAGAGCAGGCGGGAATAAAGGTGCGATTTAATGCATGGCGGTTTGCCGCTCAAGCACCATCAATAATTCTCGTTCACAACAAGTATTCTGTATTTTATAAACGATCTGAGCCAACAAAGTTTCCGTCCTTAGGAAAACCGTGAATTATCTGTCTATACACAGGAAGAAAATTCCCTTTTTCCAAATTTGCAATGAAGAATTGAAAAATTAATATACATGCTTTTTTATTGTTGATATGGATACATGGAGATTGATAAAGTATACATATTTACGTGGCCCAAAAATGATGTTCATAATATAAATAAATAATTGTTGTTAAAATATGTTTCTCTAAATGAGGTAAATGTTGCGACGGCTAATTGCAAAATAATTGTCTAAGTCAGCTTGATAGAGAATTCTATGTAATACCAAATTGCAAAAAAGCACAACTCGTCGTAATATTATAATGTTCTAAATTTTATTTTATGTACCTCTTATGTATTATATTATTAAACCGAAGGGAGTGCTTTTAGGTGGAAGTCAGTTACATTAATGTGGCCCCCCCACCACCTTCAAATACAAAAACTATTTGTCAATATTTATCTAAGTTCCGGAAGAACTGTCCCGGGACTGATTGATAATCAAGTTAGTATCAATGTCCGGTGTGTTACTTTGAGGCGGGTAGGAAAATAAGATATCACTATAGGCTGGTTTATGAGCGGAATTATATAATACTTAATAATTTCATCACAAAAAAGACAAAACTTAAGGGATAACTGGTCTTATCTAATGAATTCCTAAACCTTAGTTAAAGGTTTCGATTCTAATTACGTTATATAATTTACTATACTGAAAAAAACATT
This sequence comes from Hebomoia glaucippe, assembly GCA_025727935.1. NCBI lineage: Eukaryota > Metazoa > Arthropoda > Insecta > Lepidoptera > Pieridae > Hebomoia > Hebomoia glaucippe. The sequence continues at coordinate 6,223,353 of JAOSYY010000007.1, forward strand.
TATATATAAACATTCATCAAAAATTAAATATTAGATAAGTAATGTAAAATTTGTTCACTAAATCAAAAATAATTTATCAATAGTTTGATATTTTAATGTCTAAAAAAAACAAAGTGTATTCCATTTTTTTGCATCTCCCTAAGTTTCTGTTGATCCTTTCACAAATGCCTAAACTATGGTCAAAGTTTCGATACATATAAACCTTTAATATTTAAAAACCTTACAAAACAGGGGCATTCCATCAAATATCATAGCCTATGGCCTGTTTATCAATTATACTTAATGACTCAATTAAATACTGCTCATCTATTTGGGTGACAACGAATACATAAATGTGGCCACATGAACAAAAAATATGATTGACTTGCAATCTACATGTAATACAATCCATGTACCTACGTACGATCGAAAAATTGTTTATGTACACTAATATAAATAAAGTGATTATAATTTTAATCGCCATTTAGTAAACTCATAAGTTACAATGAAGATTGTCTTCGTTTGCGTCGTTGCTTTCGTATCTCTAGTGGCTGGAGCACCTACTATAATTAATTCTATTCCGGATTATATAAATGAAAGACAAATAGATCAATTTCGAGATAAGAGATCTAAATTCGGTCACGGATACTTTATGCCACTTGGAGCTTCATCTCAAATTTCAACATCATATATACCTAATTATCAATGGAACGTGCGACCATACGTGAATCCGTATTTGTATTCAAACTACGGATATCAATCGTCGTTGAACGGATGTGGACATGCTGGCTATTTACGTTCTGAAGACCGGGATGAGAATCGGGAGATTTCTGACGTGGATCAAGAGCATTCCTCCGCGCATAGGCACACTGTAGATACAGCTTCTTCAGCATCAAATCCCCAGCTTAGTGCGTCTAGTCTAGCAAGTATTGGACAGTTGGTGCCGTCTGTAGGCGGAGGGCCAGCGGCGTATGGCATATTCCCTAATGTGCCTAGTGGAAGCTGTAATGTTCCACTGCTCTTTAGTTGCTCTCCGACTATAGTACCGGGGAGAATGAGAGGTCCCTCTCAATATGGGTACGGGATTCCTCTCGGTGCAAATTCATTCCGAGATGTGGAGGATGGCGCTCACGACCTTCACAGTCAACATCAAGCAGCACATGAGAGCGTTCCTTCTAGTGATACAGCCCAAGTGATCAATCATCAGTAAAGAGTAGCTGTAACTTAGTTGTGATGTATACGATTTTCTAATAAAATATTGAACATAACTTTTCTTTTTAATTTTATCCACCGTAACTAATTATACCTAAGTACTTTTTATTTTAATACATTTATGCAAATGTGTTCTAGCTAAACTAACAAGACTTGATTAATTCAACATTAAATATAATTTGTTAGAACAACTTAATAAACCTACACAAATCTCTCCCGACTTTGAATTTATTTTATTTTTATTTTAAACCACATCCTACCTATATTGAACTTAATGAAAAACAGAATAAATAGTTTGACAAGATTTTATTTAATTACCCTAGGGTTTTAACGCCCTCATTTCTCTTAACTTCTACACACAAATCGTTAACTATCTTTCCTGCTTTTTAATATAAGTTATTTTCATATTTGGGCTACTATGCAACTATTAATTCACCAAATATTAATTATATGTCACCAAAAACTTCAGTAAAATTTAAAGCATTTCCAGAATTGTATTGTAATAAATGCTTTATATATTTTTACCCAGTCCCTTCGACCCAGGTCCCATAAGGTTTTAGTAAAAATGAGTAGCCTATAAACGCCTTAGTGGTCCCATAGATCTTGATTAGAAAATTAATGAAAATAGATTTAGCAATTTAGGATTGAATGAGTAACAAAAAAACACACTCAGTTTTAGTGTTTGTAATAACATCAGAATGTCAAGATATTAAACGTCTGTAACTCAGTATAATAACTAAATAATTATAATACAAAAATATAAACAGACTGTCCTTACTAGAAAATCGATAAAAACTAATGTACGCTGCATTTTGCTATGAACTTAAATTAAATTGTATTTAGGTATTGAAAAGGGCCAGATTACACAAAATAATAATATTACTTTTTTTATTAGTTATTTTAGTTAAAATATAAATCCAAATTGTATAGTAAAAATGCCTTCCCTTATTATTAAAATGGTGAGTGATAATCATATAGATAGATAGTTTTCTTAGAATACATATTATTTATACAAATACAATTGGAGTGTCTGTTTGTTATATTAAAGAAACCGCTTTTTACTAAATTCATGTGATTTTATAACCAGTAACAAATACCAATATAATATATTTTTCAATTTTTTGTCTGTCTGTATGTTCTGGCTAATCTCTAAAAAGGCTGGAACTATTTTGACGCGACTACTACTGTCGGACATATTATTATTTTTTTACTTTTATTAACATAAATAATATAAATTAACTATTCCAACGATGAAGTCGCAGTCGTAGATATATTAGAAACTTTTTGTTTAGGAAAGAGAGAAAAATGAACACCAACGTTAACCTAGAAGTATTATAATTGCTGAATAAGTTGCAGTTGGAATTATGCTAACGTCAAAATACGTGTGTCCTCTTTACAAGCGCACATGATTTTTAATATCAACGTGATACTATGTAAAATATTATATTAAAATAAGTTCTGCGTATCTTTAATATACATTTTGCTACATGTTTTAGAACAATAATTTCCGCTTTCATCATACTCACGTGAACAAAAATGTGATTTAAATTCTCTATCTAAATAATAACTAGTAGATTAGCGCGTGGTTAAAGCGGAGTTGTTATGGAATAAATAAACATTAAAAAAATCAAAAGCGAATTTAAAAAAAAAACATCTGCACTAAAAATCGAAAAATTAACTTAATGAAACATTTTATTCAAAAGATAAAAGAAAAAGAAATGCCTGTCTGAACCTCTGAAATATTCATTTAAATAAAGTATTATTATACCTTCTAAGAACTGATCTGTTGAAAGTCGATGCCAAGCTAAATACCCGCTTATAAATAACTCTTTTAAATAAATAAAGAATTTTGAGAATCGGCCCACAAATGGGGGAGAAATCGGTGAACATACATAAAAAAAATAATACAGTCGCAAATAGAACCCCTTTCTTTGAAGCCAGTTAAACATATATAAGATCATTTTTATTCGTAAATATTTAGCCAAACCTATATTTACAATCTTCTTTTACCTTAACAAAAAATTTGCGCGGCTACGATCGCGGGACACTGCAATCAGCATTATTATAGCTATCGTAAATAAATAATGTAATGCGGTAAAAACCACCGGGTATCACTAGTTACAACTTAAATAAGATATAATTTAAGCTGCTGGCATTTAGTAAATATCATTTTACGATTTTGAATCATTAAATTTTCTATGAACCCTATGTAATTTAACCAAAATAAGATTAAAAGGTGGGTCGTATAAGCAGACAGATATACAAGGTTATATTCACAATTATATTACTACGTTTTTAATAGTATTTGAAATTTATGATATAAGGTGTCTTCTACACTGCACTGTTAGTGATAAAAAAATCATAGAGAAAAGATGGACTAATAAAAATTTTCTGTTTTATGTTATATTTAAATATATGTTCAGATCAATTATTTTTTCGTATAACTATTAAAATTTATTTATGACAAATTTTTGTTTTGTTAAAAAATTTCTTAGTTGCATAATTTTACTATGCTCTAGAGAAATGTTTAAAATTTAACCTATAATATTATGTTTTTCATGTAAATTGTAAATAAATGAATTCCGTATTTTATGTGAACACCGCTTAAAATTGAATAAATGTTTAGCGAAGCACAAAACGTACCCTGTACGTTTCTTGTGGTGAACTTTAGGCACGTTTTGTTGTTTTATAATTATCTCTTAAGATTTCATACTTTTAAGATTTAAATATAAACGCCTGTCACTCATCATATCATCATCAATCAGTTCGACGCCACACAATGAAAACAATACCTATTTTATTAACTACTTTAGTGGCTATTGCCACTGCAGTACCAACGCGTTTGAGAACAGATGGCGTCGAACATGAATCCAGGTTAAATGGAGCCTTTAAAACCGTAAAACGAGAAACGAAGTCTGCTACTCAAGATTCTCCAGCTGAATTATCCTTGCATCACGAAAGTGGATCTACCTTGACTAAAGATCACGGAAAATCTCCATCGAGCTTCAGAAAACCGATTATTGTCAAGAAGAAATTCGGTTATCACATATATCGCGACTCCGATGAAGAGCTTTCACAAGCGGAACCTCGTGAAAATTGCCGGAGACAATTTAGATTTAAATTGTGTGATGAGAGCGGTGAACCAGCAGCGAATAACATGAGGAGCATAAACGAGAATATTGATGAGACTGACGTCGAACATAGTTTGAAATTAGCTAAAGAAGCTGTTGAAATATTGCAAAGAGATCTACAAAAGATCGAAGAAAATACTAAATTAATTCAAAAGAATCGTGTTGAGGAAGAGTTAGAAGGAAAATTACACAAAACTATTGAACAAGCCAGGCAGCCATTAGAACAATTAAATGAAAATATTGGCAACTTAGATGCACTCAGTTTAAAAACAGTAACGTCAAAGGAAAGTAACATGGATACGGCTATTTCAAAATCCGAAGAGACTAGAATGGCCCAGTGGAAGGAGGCTATTGAAAATATTCAAAAAAACGTGGAAATAGTAAAAAACATTGAGGATGCTTTTAAAACTTCAGAACAGAGTCGTTTATCGTCTGATGAAGAAACAGTTTTGACGAAAACTAAGAATGTTGAAACGTTAGAGCCAGCAATAAAAGATTTACATACGTCTGAAAGTATCGTTAAAGCAAGAGAAATGGACAACTTAGAAGGAAAAAACAATGAAAATTTGTTTGATGACAACCAAGCAAAGAATGCTGAAAATGATATGGAAAGTTTTGCAACGGTTAATAAACAAGTTGATGTTGGTCTACATAGTGACAGTTTAAAGTTAGAAAATACTGCAAATTGGGATATAACTGAAAATGTGCGTCATGCTGAGAATGACCAACAAATATCAAAGCAGGATGACAAGCTTCAAGACATTGACAGTGCCATAGGCAAACCACAAGAAAAGGATGCAGAGACATCAGTATTAGTAGGAAATTGGAATACTTTAAAAGAAGGAAATTTGAATACCGAATTGAAATCTGCGCAATATGAGAAAACTGATAATGGAAACCAACTGTTGAAAAATGCTGATGCCACCGACGAGGGAAAAGTAAAACACATCGATGACAGTATGTTAAGTTCTAGTCACATTGTTAAAGACGTTGTTAAGGATGAGAAAATACGCGATGAGCCTATACTGAAATCTGCAGAAGATATGGATAAAACAATGGACACTGTAATAACCAAAACTGATTTAACTAAAGAATTAAATGCAAAGGATAACAACGTTCAAGAGAAAGATGCCCAAATATCAGAAAGTAGAAATATAGTCCAAACTGAAAATATAATTGATACTAAAGAAGCAATCATGCAAGATTCTAGAGAAAATAATATAAATTTAAATGATAAAAAAAAGATCGGGGATTCAGACTTACGTATGGTAGACGTAGAAACGATAATGCGTTCTACAGGCGATATTAGTGTTACTAAAGATATGGATGAGTCAAAAATAACTGGCAATAATCTTAACATGAGACAAACTATTTTAGAAAGTTCTGGAGAAAAACAGATATTTGAAAAAAGTTCAGATGTTAAGGCAGAACAAGAATTGAAAAAAACGTCAGAAGCTGAAGAAAAATTAGATGACATTACACAAGGGAATGAGCCACACCAGACAATAAGTGGCAAAACTGATTTTGTAAAGTCATCAGATTTCGACGAGTCTCAAACAAAAATAGATGAAAAAGTTGATGCTAAATTATCTGCCGAGAAACAAACACAGCAAGAAGATACAGTTTTATCAAAGTCAGTGAATATGAATATTGACGACCGTCAGCCGAGTAATTTTAACAATGACCAAACTGTTTCGCTTAATACAAAGAATGATAGAAAAATATTAGAAGAACGTAACAATATGCGTTTTGCTGATGAATCTGGGGATATACGTCGCAGTCAGCCTCAATTATTAGTAAACAATCTTGATTCAGATAAAACAGATATTCAACAAAGGATGTCAGAGATGGATTTTTTTAATAACCTTAATTCTCAACACACCGCACAGCTTGTACAGGATAAAAATCTAGACTACCATACTTCATCTCACATAAATCAAGGAATGTCGGAATGGGACAGGAACCAGCAGCAGCTTCATTCAATGATGAATAGACCTTTCATTCCTTGGCTGCAAGGCAGACAAAGAAATAACATGGATATCCAAGTAGGAAACCATAATCATCATGATCACCAATTAGGTAATATACATTTAGAAGATCATCAACATGATCATCATCTAAATAATTTGCATTTTGATAGTCATCATCACCAAGCTATGCCGATGGGAAGATTCGTTAATAATATCCAAACAGGAATTAATCAGGAAATGTTAAATTCACCTATGATGAGGGATAATATTTTAGAAAATGGAGGGTCATTGGATTTGGATTCTTCAATGCAACCTAGTATGCAAATGAATATGCGCGATGCTTTTGATCAAAATGGACATTGGAATTATCATCATACTTCTGGAAAAGCTGGGTTCGGGCCAAACATGAATTTAGTTGGTTCAGGTCCTCCTGGAAGTGCAGTTGGTGTATTCCCAAACGCTAATAGTGGCTGTGGAATCCCTCTTCTTTTAAGTTGCTCTCCATCAGTTGTATCGGGAAGCTTGGCGAAGCAGCCTTCACTTGGATACTCCGGTCATGGTTTTAGATCCGGTGATGATTTGAGATTCTACAATAAACGAGATGCTCAAGGTATCAATGAAATACTACCCACAAAAGTAAAAACCTTTGCTTCCACGTCAGTCTGAAAACTAGTTGAAAAAAGTACGAAACGATTTCGTTAACGGAAAAAGCCGTATTCAATGGTACTAATGGAATGGTTCATTGTATGAATTAGCTTAAGACTAAAATGTAATTTAACTGAAACATCACAAAGAATCAATAAAGCATTTTAAAAACTAACGCGTGTTTTAACTTTAAAATCTTTTAATTTGCAAATTAAATTCGTTATTTTCTATCGGGTAGGATATTTATTCTATAAAAGAATTAGTTTGCATAATTAGGCACCCAACCCTGAATATTATTGGTATGTCTAACTAGCAAGAACACTCGTAGTGTACCTAAGTTAAAATTATAGTTTAATTTGCTTTTTATTATTAAGCACTAAGACATCAAGGTTTTTATATGAACGAATGGTTTTTACAAATATAATATCCTTATTTAAACGAGATAAATGTAAATATAATAATTCATTTTCATTTATATATTATGTAAAAAGAAAAGTGATATGCTGACATGAACTATAACTGTAAGCACTTTGTATTAAAACTATTGATTATCGCAAAATACAATATAGCATACTAAGATTTATTTTTATTTTAACAATAACTTTACAAAATGTTACACATATTTACACGAGTATCGATAATTATAGTTTCCTTGTTTACTTATGTTAGTAACTATCCATTGGCTTTACAATATGGTTATAAAAATGTGAAAGTAAATAAAGCTGAAGATACTGGAAAGGACAAGATAAAGAGTAGTGTACCCGAATCGTGTAAGCAGATTATTTTAGAACCTGAATATTTAAATAATAATATTCTACCATTTAAGAATGCTGACACATTTGTTCAGGCAGAAGTACATCCAACGAAATCTCGACAAGAAGTCGACTTATTAAGTGCAACATCAAGAATAAAATATCAAAACGGCTGGGATGTTTCTAACGATATCAAGGAGGATTCTGTTTATAAGTATATATTAAAGCCAATTTCTACTGTAAATACAGTGCCAACATATTGCATGCCTAGGAATAAGTTTTCGAGTGTTGAGGAATATAATCCTACAAATTATTTACGATATGATATAAATAAACGACCTACTAGAACCATATCGGAAGATGACGGTGAAAATATACTAGAAGATCTATTGGATGATAGCATACTGAAAAATATTTTACCCACGATGCCTATTCTTTTTGATCGGAGCTCCAGTCCAGATGATGATAAATACTACAGAAGACCACCTTGTTGGGGTTTTCCGAAAATAAATGATTGCCAGCTGCCCCTTTACTTGACTTGTGTGCCGAAAATTACATATGGCGATATATTCAATCCATTCCTTTTATCAGATGATTCTTCTAAACTTAAAAACCCCAAGGTTCTCTAATGGCGCATTAAGTTAGTGTTTCTAATATATACGCGTCTCAAAAGTGAAGCAACAGATGTTTTTTTGAAAATTAATAACGAATAAATAAGTATAATAATATTTTTTATCATAATAAAAGTTCTAAAGTAGCATTATTGTTTCATTTCATTACTTCGTTGTATGTTTATTTTAATATAATTTTATAAAAAGAATCCGCATACCTAATTCGAATCTTTAGTACTTTATTTATTTACAAAATCGACTCACTTACAGGGACAAATACAAACTAAGGAAGTGACATTTTACCCATTTCCACAATTAATTATGTTTAGGGACACCTTTGCGATTTCACTCAGAATCAAGAAGAACGAGTGAGAGTTTATAATAATATAAACGCGAACGTTTGTCGGTATGGATATTTGTTACTGTACGTAAAAACTACTGTACGGATTTTAATAGAAAAATAGAAAGATAGCTCATATATCAGTATATCATACAGACTATAAATTATAAAGATATTATAACATGGATGAAATCGCGCGGCACCGCTAGTTTATAATAATTGACAAGTATTTTTCTTTTCATTACAATCTCCACTTTTCTCTTAAATGTATCTGTAATTTGTTGTTTTATATGTTCATTATTAATGTTGTACCGAATATTCCGAATACTCGAAATACAAAAATTATAAGGCCGGCAGCAGAACGTCACTAAAATGATGTAATATACTCGTAGCTACAGCCTTAAAGTTGGCACCGCGTCTTCTTGATCTTCAGATTTTGGAGATGTCCATGGGCGACAGAAATCGCTAAGTATAGGTAAACCGTATGCTCGTTGGCCTTCCTATCGTATAAAAAATATACCTAAAAAATTAAAAGTATAATAATTATATAATGACAGGAATCATGTTATTTTTCAGACCACACTATATGTCCATATGGAGAGACTATGGGAACCAATTTGCAATGTATCATAAGGCGTAAAACGACAACGGAAATTTCTCAATGGTATTATTACGATAGACCTGACCTGACCTGATGAGTGAATGTATAAAACTGCTTTAAATACAATTCTGATTTGGCCGAAAAATATTGTGTTCGTTGATTTTATATATAAATGTGTTTGTGTAAATTTTGATCCTAGTTTAAACGATAATTAATTACTGAGAATATGCACCAAATAAAATATTTCTAATTAGGTATTTGTTATTTCTAATAAGTGCTATCCGCAGTGTAATATATAATCTGATAAATTTTACGGACAGGATTCATGATAATAAGTGATTGGGTAAATAATGACTTCATTATCTCGATTTTTATGTATACGTAAATAATATTAAGTAGTTATTTCCTAAAGCTGCTTTTAAGGGTGTAACTGGCTCGATTAATCATATTTTAAATTGATATTTTGTCATTGCTATTGTGTCTACATTGCCATGCATATAACATCATTCCTTTTTCCCGTAGGGGTAGGCAGATACTACGGCTTTCTACCTGCTACGATCCTTTCGATTCCTCTACTAATTTAATACTTTCATGAAACATTATTATTCTATGTATTATTAGTATTTGTTACGAATATGTTTCAAGATTTATCTGATTCAATTAGCTTTGGTTTGCGTCTTTAACATCTTTAACTCATTTCTAGAGTATTCTTAGACTATAAACAAATATTAAATAAGAAAATTTGGACTAAATTGCGCCATATTATGTATGTCGCAGTAGAAAGACATATTTAGTTTTATTTGCGTCAAACGATGCTTTCGGTAAATGGGAAAAATAAGATACAATTCTAAGAAAATGATGACGTACATGGTTAAAAAATTATCAGTGCTATGGAGCTTTAAAGGTTGTCTTACGTTCGTATGAATGTAAACATTGATATTGCGTTGAAGCAGCTGTGTCGGATGTTCTGTGACGTAGATGTTCTTTGGATAAACAGATAACAATTTCAGTATATTTAAAAGGGCAATATTAAACTAAATTCAGTAAGCATTTATATCGCACTGCAAGTACCTTGATAGCGAATTCATTGAAATCGATATAAACTTTTATAATATTTATAAAGTTACTTGATAGCTAATAACTGTGAAGGTTTATTTAAGTTGTTATAAAAACAAAATGAAGCTGTTCATTGTAATAAGTGTTTTAATGATTGTTGTATTGATAGAAGGGCGGCATATAAATCCATTACAGGATTCGAGCGATGCAAGCAAATATGAACAGGATATACCTATGGTAAGTACTTTTTATTCATATATGGAAAAATACTTATAGAACAATTTTCATTATTCAAATTATGTTTTCATATTTATTATTCTGTTACATTTCACTGAGTTTTAGAAATTTAAACAATAATCTGCACATTGTATTGTATTTCTTTTTTCTAGAATCCCTTTTTTATTTGTAAAACTAAGTCCAAAGACCGTAAAGGGTTGTAAATTGTTATTTTAAAACTACTTATTAGATTATATCAAGATATTTTTGTTTTTACATCCCATACATTCATAAATCGGCTGATTGATACTCTTCAATACTCATATGTAAACTTGATTTTCAGGACGTATTTTTCAACATGAAGCCAAATCGGTTTGTTCCTGTCAACAACATATTGTTTTTCAAGATATCTGAACCTTGTAAAAATGGCTTTCAAAGAGACGCAGTTGGAATTTGCCGTGAAGTATGGGAATAATTATTAACTACAAATTATATCTCTTATTTACAATTATAACATACTGATCAGATCTAGATAATATTTTAATCAGATTCTAAAACCCTATGAATTGTTTATGAATTCTGAAACAATTGTAATTATAATTATAATTATATAACTGTAGGTATACGTGATATGCTGATATCTATAATAATTCAAAATATAAGTTCTGTGAGAGAAAATGTCAATTAACTGTAATTAAATATCTCTTATTGTAAAGCCATAAACTATTATTAGGATTTCCTTTTCAGTTAAAATGATGGTGATATTGTAAATGTGTAAAATTAAAAAGCAGCGTTCCTTATTACCATTCTAAAATTTGTCGACCATCAATTGATTTAATTAGAAGAGTTAACGTATATCAAAATCGATACTTTTCATCGACAAAGAATTATCTCAGAGACCCTTCAGGAGGTTCAGAGGTCTCTAAATTGATTACTTATAATTTATGCCATATAAGTGAGATTTTATTAAGTATCTTAAGTTAGTTATAAAAATTATTATAGAAATCTTTTACTTGGTGTGCCGCCTACTTGTATTATATTATAATAAAATTTGTGTACAAATGATCTTCGTTTTTTTTTTAATGGATCCCTTATTGATTGTGCAAGTGAAATAAAAGCAAATTATATTCTTACATTAATAAATCTTTTGTTTTTTTTTATAAGAGGAAACAGCTAGAAAAATATTATTAGGTTTCTTTATTAAGCTATGTTACAATACTATTACATCGAAAACTTAACGATTTTTACAAGAATGTATATTTAAAAAAAATATTTTTCCTTCGCTTTACGTTAAAACATAAATCTACGTTTAAACTGAGAGATATTTGTTCGAGAACCTTGAGTTTAGAGATATTCGAATAAAAATAGAATACTAAATATTGATTCAGCTAATTTGCTTAGACAAGAAAATTCCACGTACAATATAAAGGTTACTTACGGTCATATCAGGCTATTTTTAAACGAAACATACAATTTACCGACCAAAGGAATTCGCTTGCAGCAATTTACATTCTTATTCAAAATAATTTCACATATTACAAACAAATTTTTTACAATGGCGAATACCGTCTATTTATCACATAAGTGATGCTGGTGGTAACGTGACCGCTCCGTGTCCTGAAAGTGGTGATGGTAAGGTAGCCACGCCTCGGATCCATGCTCCTCTTTCACAGCAAAATGATTCGACGTTGCTAAGAGCCCGCATATAAATTGTCGTTACTCCTCCTACAATACAAATATCTACATATAATAGCAATCATATAAAGATTTGGTATAATCACTTAAGCGTTTGCCATTTGTTGCCTACAGTTATTGATAGATGAAATTTAGTTCTAGTCTATAACATAAAAATTAAAGTTGTTTGTCGTCAATGTTTTTTCAGTATTGTTTCTGTTGTGATGGAACTTAAGTAAAGACTTTTAATTTAAAGTAAACGTTTATCTTCGCATTGTAAATATAATAAACTTGTTAAAATTACATAATTAGCTTAGCTTTCTAATCTGGAATAAATTAAAACTAAAATGTGTTTTTTATCAAAGCCATCATTTAGTTTTGCGAAAACCATATATTACAAATAAACGTAAACAAACGTTCATTTCACAAAGCATGAGCGGTTACTGGTGTTTCTATTTTTGATACAGAAATTTGCAATGAGTAATAGCGACCTCGGTAAAATACTTTGCGTACCGATAATCACGTCTAGATGTATGACTTAAACAAGAAGTTTGATTGAATGAGATCTTTGAAGCAAGTTGTTTGTAGTAAAAATGAGATGAGATGAGAAAGAATGAGATCTTGGAAGCAAGTTGTTTGTAGTAAAAATTGGCCATGACATAAATTAAGGATGTCCTTAATTAATTAATCTTTGTAATGTAATTAATGTTAATTGCATTACAAGTTTTAAGCAATACAAACGCACAGAAACTTCCCTAATATTTAACAAACTTTAGATGTTAATAGTGCTTTAAAATGAACCTTCACTTGAATCGGTTAGTTTGAATTTTTAAAGTTCGATTCCTCTTTATACATATACATATTCGATTAATATTTATTTATACTCAGTAAGTATATACATAGACGCAGCTTAACCCCTCGAAGATACGTTAATCTCCGAGTCAACTTTGTTTTTTGTTTGAATATAAACATCTTCTACTCCAAACCGTTCAAGAAACTCTCTCCATGAAAATTGTACTCTAAGGCTCTCGTTTAAGGTTCTTACCGATAATGATAAGCTGTGTGCCGAGGTAAGCGAGTGCATGGCCGTGCCGAGGAATCGACATCTCCGTTTCCAACTTCCACTGCCTGTCTTTCCAATCCCACACGTCTATAGATCCAACGCTACTTGGTGTTTTGTCCTGTTTATGTGTAATATGTTGTTTTAATTATCTTTTTAGGTAAGTTCCATTTGAAAGTTTGCATGTTCATTATACTTATGTATTTACTTGATAAGTAACATTATTTAAAAATAGTATGTTTTCTATGTATCACAGCAAGTACACAATATTATTGTTTTAAAGTGTTGAAGACACTTATGTCTGACATATAATTTATTTTTAACTGCTGATAAAAAAAGAAATTTGTTGTAAGACTGTATGTCAGTGGTATCGTACCTCTTAAACGGATATGATGAGGGTAACGAAATGTTTAATTTTTATTGATCAAATAAGTAATTACTAATATACCTTGTCCGACATTTTCCCAGCCCCACCTATAATGTACAGTTTGTCGTTCATAGTGAATAAAGTTGCGAAGCAACGTGGAAAACGCAAGTTATGAATTTCGGTCCACCTAGAAATCGAGGTGGAGATTAAGGGTACTACAACTACAAATAATAATGTTTTTGTAGCCGTGTTTAATGTTCTACAAAATGTCTAAATATTAAATATTTGATTACGTACAGTTTTGGTTTCCTTATTTTACATTTATAAAGCTATGAAAGACCACCTTAAAAACCATGCTCTAGGTAAACAATAATGGTAAATGCTGCAAGCCGAGCGAAGTTGCTTACTCGTTGGTTTTAGAGTTATAGCACTCAACAATCTTGCAGACAGGTCTCTTCTTCTCTCCAGTCATGCCACCGGCCACCCAAATATACTCTCTATACTTTACAGCAGCGACGGCCATACGAGCCACTCCCATCGAACGCACTTCACTCCACGAACCAGTCTTCGGATCAAACCTCTCCACAGATCTTAATACCCTGATGATTTTTTTATTTTTATAATATTTTATTAAAATAAACAAATAACGATCAGGACATATTGAATAGAATAGAATAGTAGAATATATAAGCTCGAAACGATAGTAACTAAATCGAAATAACACTTTTATACCTGCCCTTTTTGTCTTGGCCACCAATGGCGTATAGAGCCATTTTATGAACCACTAGGCCAAAATTTTTCCTTGGTATTGCGAGTCCGGATTCGCTATACCAGGATCTTGTCACTGGTTCATAACTCCATACCGTAGACACCACGACTGATTTTCCACGTAAATCATCTTCACGAGGATCTGCACCACCTAATTGGAAGGTATTAATATTATTATTTTTGACAGCTATAAATAATACGAACTTTAAAAGAATTATTAAAGTACTCTGTGGGAGTAAAGTTAAGCAGTTAAAAGTTTAAATATTTAATACAATTCAAATTAAATTTATATGCATACCGACTAGAAATACTCTTCCTCTCAAGAAAGCCACAGAGTGGTGATGCCGCGGTTCAGGAAGGTCACCAACGCATTCCCAAATATTCGTTACAGGGTCAAATCTATAAAAAACAAAAAGATTATACATGGTTCGTATAGTGTAATATTGCCATTTTATTTTATAAACAATTTTGTTTTCAAACCTATAAATATCTTTGCCGGTATTTCCAGCCATGCCGTATGGTGTATGAGGATCAATCCCACCGAAGACAAGTACAGTTTCTCGATCCCAATTGAATAAAGATCCGTCCACAATATAGTTTTTATTTGAAGGTCCAAGAATTGAAGTCGATAACTTATTCCTGAAAATTTTTTATAATCCTAAAAACATTTGACTGTTGAACTTTAGAAAAAAATTGAACTTTGATATATGTAAATACATAGTATAAACATTATCAATCTTTTTTCAGATTTGCTCATCGATTGATAGATTTTATTTTGTATCAGAAAAAGTCAAACTCCTTACATATTAATTTTAGCAAGAGATTCCTTCGACTGATTAAATAGCGATGCTTGTGGGCTGTTACTGTTTAGTGCAGTTGAGTTAAAGCGATTAGCTTGATCTGTTCGGGTGGCATTCGTTGTTGATTGTGGCCGACGTTCTACAGACTGGGATTCTCTGGAAAGTTTTAATGTATATTATTATTAATCATAAAAATAATTTTTAACATTTATATTCAAAATTGTAATAAACTGTTAATTAGTTACTTCCAAGTTATGCTAAAATTGCTTTAAAACTAGGCACACATTTAACATTCAGATTTAATCAGATTCTTGTGTAAAGTGAATAAATCTAAACATGTTCTTAATCATCTATTAACTATAATATTCTTAAGTATTACGCTTTTGTGTTGTGTGCAATATAATAAAAATAAATGTTTTCATGACAGTCTTTGTCCAGAATCTGTATACGAAGTATAATAAAATGGTTACAAATGTAAGTACTTTTCGTATCAGTTTAAAGTAAATAAAATAAAATTTACTTTTTATTTCCCGCCAGAGCTGCCGTGGCAGCAGCTAAATAGCAAGCTGCAACACTGTGTCGCTTCTGACTGTGTCTTCTTGAATCCTAAAAGAATTTGTTACATATTTTATTGTACAGTACTTTATTATGAAAGTTAATAGAAGTTTAAACTAAAAATCAGTACGGTAAAGTACCTTATGCTTCAAATAATACAACAAATTATTTTAAAATTTTAAATTAAAAGAATATTATTTACGGTAACCGTAGCGCTGGTGCCTGCAGTTTCACTCGATTCACTGTTAGATGTGGCCAGTTCTTCAGTGGAATCCTTTTCGGGGGGTTCATGCTTAAGGTTCATCTGGCCTGTCTAAATAGATTTTTCTATAGCACTATTTAAATTGCTTAAAATAACACACGTGTCACTTGTGTGCGTTTATATGTATTACTTTTTTAGAAATTCATTTCGTTACATATCACATGATTAACAGATTAAAGTTTGTACAATGGAATTTTATAGAAGATTTGTATACGTAATATACATATCTCAATGTGTTTTTGAAAGTTGAGAGTCTCGTAAAGTATAAAAAGTTCAAAGTCACGATGTAACACATTACTTATTTAAAGTTAATGTAATTAATTAAATAGTGAGTAATAATTTTAATAGGGTTTTTATTAAATAAAGGTTATCCTTGGGAAGTTAGTATAGGTTGCTAGTTAAAATAAAATAAAAAAAAAATATTTACAATTTCAGTTTTAAAATTGCAGACGTGAATTTGTCGATCTTTGGTACACATCTCATTACGATATATTAACTGTTCTTGCATTTTTCGACGATCCTATAATATAACGTGAAAAATATTATACTCAATTAATGAAGTTTTAACTTGCTCCATGATTTTAAAATGGGGCTACTTAGATTATATCTTTGATAGTTACATCTGTAGTTTGCGCCGGTTTTCTTTCTGTCTCTGGACTATGTTTGCCTTCACCTTGAATTGACTCTCTAAGTGCGCAGCTAACTGGAGATGGCGATTTATCAACAGTTCGATTGGGGCTCAGTACTTTCATCTGAAAGTCAATCTTATAAACATATAAGAATATAATTTTGGATTATTTCTTTGCGTCCAGCCTTGCAAATAATTGTAAAGTTACGGCAGATCCATAACCTTTACAGATACTAATAACTATTTTATCTTTATCACAGATTCAACTCCAATAATACTTACTGTTGTTCCTCTCCTGTCAAAGAAATCACTCATAGTTGGGAACTTCTCCGTGTCAGTTAGCCCCATTAGGGTGGCAGGTGTGGGAAACTCTATTTTCGGTCTTCGCATTTCCATTTTATCCTGATCCGTACCACGGAAACTGCCTGATTGATAATATTTTATAATAACTAGCAATTTTGTTTATTCACGAGTTATTTATTTGCATTAGTATATATGAATATACAGTACACATTTAATAAAGATAAAAGGAGAATTAGAGCATTATTTTACGTCAGTTACTAATTGTGTTAAATCCAATATGGTAATAAAGATGCAAAGGTTCTATAATAATATAACCTTTACATAATAAAAAAAGAAATATTATATTTTAAACCTACATACGTATTATCTTGAGATTACCTGTTGCAGGTACTCAAAGAAAAAGATTAACATATTATATGCATTAGACGTATTATATGAATAAAAATAAATATATTTTCTAATATAAGTTACTCCTTATTACATTAGCTATCTGCTCGTGAACTCAGGTGAAAATCTGTCTAGCCGGTTCACAGATTAACCGGAATAGACAGACTGCCAGTTAAAATTGTAAAAGAAAATATTTTGGTATTATACCGTATATACATTTAGTTAGGTGTCTTTTTTAATATTGAAAACAGACACTCCAATTATATAGATCTATACATATATATTACTTATTATGTACTGTTATTAAGCGCTCGATAGTTGATAAATAACGCCAATGGCACTAAAACTCAGTTATAGTTTTACAGAATTAACAATAGGTGCTAAAAATATATTACATGTACCAACAAACATAATTATTATGTTCTTGGTCGTAATTTTGTTTAATGAATATTTTGAAAAAATATGTTTGCTATCTTGGTTTCTCGTTGGTGATTTGATCATAGCATAGCGAACCCGACAGAAGTTATTCTGGAATCCGCTTAAATACGTACAAAACTTTTCATGAAAATCGGTATATATATAATATATATTATTATATCATCTAAATGTTTTAGCCTTCACAATCTTCCAAATAAAAATAATACAAAAATACGTTTTTTGTATAATATTGTTGTACGTTTATCTATTTGTAAAATGTTATTTTAGAACTCCCATCTTTTTGTAGACACTAACAAATATTTACGTTGCTGACTCATCGTTAACCATCCATTGATAATATGGTTTACTTTCTGGAACCATATCTACATACCTACGATTGGTTCGAAGTATCATAAAAATAATCTATACTGAATAATAAAGTTAGTAAATACTGACAAACATACAGGAAAGTTATCTATACAGGCAATTTCCTTCATAAATAAATTGGAGTTAAAAAATAATTATAGTATAAAAAAGAAATAACACCGTGAAACTATGATCGAAATTATATTTTCACGGCACTTTAGAAGTTTAAAAACTGAATCGATTTTAATAATATATTTTTATTGCAAATATATTTTTTATACTAACATACTATTTAAAACATGAAGGCCAGTCAGACGGGCAAGGTACTAGACATAATCTTTCAGCATGTTATCTACACACAACGCCGACGTCAATTTGTCAGGAATAAATAGGTCTATTTAAAAGATATGACTGACTTACCCGGTGCATCATCGTTTCTCCGAGGCGGTTGCATCATAGCCATTTGCTGATACATTTGATCCTTAGGAACCATGAATTGTTCGAGATATTTTAAGAATTCCTTATAAGTTACATGGTTCTGTGGGCCATATTATGTTGTTGAGTTAAGAATTCCAAGAATAACCAGTTTCCTCGTTGGTAAAGTTTACATTATCAATTCTGCTAATTATTTGCATACTACATTTTCGAACAATACTTTATACATGTTGAATAGCTCAAATATAAATTTTTAATAGAGGAAGAATCTTTACGCATATTTGTAATTCACTTGCTTACAGGTTTGACTAATAGTGTTATTTGCATTTACTCCCCTCTGGATAGTGATTATAATATTTAGTGCCGATAAATACCTTTTCTTCGCCTATCCAATTTCTCTCAGCTGGCTCAGATAGACCAAGAACATCAATCCAATGATAATAATTCTTTGAATTGTTTCCGTACCAGTATTTTATGATAACAAACCTATAAACGGAGGCTACGTGTGATATATAATGTAAAAATTTAAGAAGGTTCAGTTTAAGAAAGGCATACAGCTTATTGTATTGTATATAGCCACAATTATATGTAACACATATAAATTTTACAGACTTCAAAAAATCGGTATTTAATGGTAAGTTACTTACGCTAAACCATCATCTACCATTTGCTGAACGTCTGTTTCGTTTACAATCTCCAGGATTTCCGCATTATCGGGATTTCGTTTTATGTCCACAAGCTGCCAGGGGGAGATTAATCCGAAACGGACACACCGCATCACATCTATCGCAAACCGTTTTCGAGTACTCCAATCCGCATACAACCATCGTACACCAGCCATTAACACTTCTATTTCACTAAGACAAAAATGTATGGGTGAGAACCAATTCTCCAAAAACTTTCGAGTGGTTTAAAAAATATCCTTATACCTTGCAACGCAAATATAGTTTGATTTTAAATACGTCATGATTTCTTCAGGTTCCAAAGCGAGAAAATCGTTAGAAGCAACCAGAGGTAAGAAGAATCGCCTAACACGCGGAACCTTAAAATGATTATATAATTATCGACTGCACCATACAAAGAAACAAATAATTTATCATATATTTTACCATTAAATCAATTACAGACGACATTTTCTTCAACCGTGCTTCTCTATATAAAATAAACGCTGAGTCTTCATTAAAAATATTTTCATTCACGATAAACGACCAACATTGATCTTCTAAATCTGTCTTGTTAAAAAAATATTGATTAATATCTCACAATCCGCCTGTATAATGTGAGGGAAATCAAATTACTTTTACCTTTTACACCTAAATATTGTGCGGCCGAAAACAGATCAAGAACGTTTTCTCTTTTTAATAGTTTGTTACTTTCTGAACCACTAAATATCATCCATTCATAAATTGTGCGAAAAGCATCTGGTTTTACATCACTCTGTAATATATATACTTACTACTTACTTTGTTTGTTAAAGAAATATCATAAAAATATTAATTTGAATTATAACAATGATTAATGTATAATAATAATTCAAAATCTCCTATTACTATACTAATGTAAATAAAAAGTAGGACACTAATCCACATTTTGCATTTTACCCAGATACATATTATATTTTTCATATGTTGGCATAAATCAAACTGACGATTGCTTGAATTTTAAAATTGTCGACGTTTATATTATTTTAGTATTTTATTTCGTTTATCTATACTAATATTATAAAGCTGAAGAGTTGTTTGTTTGTTAGAATGCGCTAATATCAGGATCCGCTGGTCCGATTTGAAAAGTTGTTTCAGTGTTGGATAGCATATTTATCGAGGAACCCTATAAGCTATATTATAATTTTAAGAAATTAGGGATCCTTGCTAAAAGTCCAAGAATGTAACCTAAGGTGTAAAAATCAAAATGAACGTGAGCGATGCCTCTCGCAGAAGCTTTGTTTTATAAACAAATTTTTTATAACAAATTGAATGACACCAATATGTCGCAAACAAAAACATCTTTTGATTTGATGAAAAATGAAAACGACATTTACTTTCTTATACCTAATGTAAGTGATGTAATTTATTGACTTACGATTGGCAATTCTATTTCTCTTTGAGTGTTTATGCTAAAGAATGACGAATAAATTTGAAGTACCATATGATGACAACGGAACTCTTCACGACCAATATGCACAATGCAATCAGTATTACTAGAAATCGTAACGTAATTTTTAGTGTCACATTGCAAAATGTAGATATTAGTTCAAAAGAAACTGAATCACATACATAAAATTTAGTACTCTTCTATAGAACTCTTGAAATAATTCTTGTTTCTTTGGCAATTGCACACGCGCCCAGTCTATGGGTTCTGACTGACCATATCCTAGATTACATAAATTTATAATTTT
Source organism: Hebomoia glaucippe (assembly GCA_025727935.1). Classification (NCBI taxonomy): domain Eukaryota; kingdom Metazoa; phylum Arthropoda; class Insecta; order Lepidoptera; family Pieridae; genus Hebomoia; species Hebomoia glaucippe. Next base: position 6,244,283 of record JAOSYY010000007.1, read on the forward strand.
AGCGCCATAAGTTTTGCAGGATTTCGCCTTCAAATTTCGATCCATTACTGTTTTCGCATGAAATACTGTAGCATTTATCTTATGTCCATATTGCAGTTGGGGTTCGGGCTGATCAATGAATATACATCTAGTGTTTAGTACTTTGAAATTAGATTATATAATGTAATATTTAGCATTATATGAAAGTACTCACGTCAGTATTTAGGTTGTTATTAAATTCGCTATTCATCTCATCGACATTACCTTCAAATTTTACTTTAACCTTTGCCTGTGTTGGATCAGCTAAGAGCACTCCAACAGTTGAGGATTGAAACACTACCTATATTTCGTATTAATCAATGATACAATATTATTTTGAAAATTCTTAGGTGTATCTCTTAAAGAACCATACCTGATTAGATTGTACTTTTAAATTTCCACTAGGGGTTGGTTTGAATGGAAATGTTGCCATTTTCTGATGTATTGTATCGTCTGAGCTACATGTGCTGGGAAATGAAAATCCTATTATAATTAATGTTTGTTCGGGCTATTTATTACTACATTACTTATTTAATTATAGTAGAATACGATCAAAGTTTTTTAATAGAGCTATGGCCGCTTCGTATTTCAAATTTCAATAGTTTCCATTGCATTATTGAAGATAATGTAAGTGTATTTGAATATTTCTCGTGAATATGCTATTTTAAATAAATAAACCTCGAGTGTTCAGTGGAAGAAGAAACAGTGCGATCCTCATTATAATTTGTGTAGTCAGAAGCGAATCTTGCGGCGTATGTCTCAGGATTCATGTCGATCTTCTTCTTCATGTTCCTTTTTGAAAATAGAAATTACTTATAATTAAATACTTTAATTAAATAAAGTGTATGTTGTTTAAAATTTTACCGCAGTATATTGGCAAACGTGATAAAACTGTACCTACTATGAATCTACTTCAAGCATATTACACAAAACTTACTTCCCTTTAAAATTCCAAGACATATATGGCGATTCAATTAAACATTCAGAATATCTTTCCAGAGTATCTCCTGAACAGTCGTATATTTTTTTATTTAATACCGTTGGAACACATCGACAGCTCTTTTTATTATTGAAAAAATCAAAAGCTAGAAAAGAAATTTGTAATAAATAAATTAGTCATCAACAAATTTAAAATATATTAATTTTTGCGCCACACAAAAGAAGTTTTTAATGGTGGGTACGTATAGACAAGTTGAAATACTGTTGTCCGAATCATTTTGCAATTAAATTATCAATATTTATGTTTATATTACTAAGGAAAATGACAAGGTAACATTACTAAACGCAAATTAATAATATGTAATACTAAGAATAAGATTCACTCACATAAGTTACTTGTCTCCGGTGTGAGTTCAGATAATGAATTGCTTTTATGAAGTTTCGGTCTTATTATTATTTGATAATGTTCGTAAGCTCGTCCGAATTGTTTATTTGTTCTCCTTCTTATGCGCGTAACAGGCCTGAAATTCAATTTTACTTATGCTTAATTGTAAAATATATTTAAAATTTGAATTTTTACACCAAAAATGTTTCAAAGGTAATATAGGATTTTTAACTTTATTTGTAAGTAAGATATATTCAAATAAAAATTACTTTTGCGAGGTATTTTTCCACTTCACATTGGAAATAGTTTCAGTGTCATTTATCTGCAAAGTATAAAATGATTAGACAATTGAATTATTATTAATTTTTTACATCTAAAACAGCACCTTCTTCAGTAGTAGTATTACATACTTTGGTATATATAAAAAGCTACTAATTTAAATGTAAGAAGGTAATACAATATTTTAATAGATAGATATCAAACTAACCTACCTTTTCTAGACTGACACTTTTTTGCATTTCAAATTCATCGAAGGAGTAATATAAGAACATTAAACATAATGAACTGAGAATGTTTTTTATTGATACAAAAAGAGCCCGGATCTCCTGAAAAATTTTTGACAATTTAGCGTTTACTTTTCTATGAATTCTGTCAAGCTTGAAATATTTGAGTTAGTTCCAAATAACGTCAGAATTTTAAGATATTTAAACATAGAGAATTTTAATTTTTTTAACATGAATTTATTATTAGGTATCTATATACTTGTATTTGTAAATGACTATGTACTTATAAATTTATATTTACAACTGAAGTACAATAAAACAATTTTTAATTATGGTTTCTTCTATAAGGGATTTTACAAGACCATGCAATAAGGAATTTAAAATAAATAAAGTAAATACTATATTTTATTTAAGAAATATCTGGATTTTATATCAGTTAATAATGCAAGTTTTAAGTGCATTGTTAAAGGATTTATCGTATATCGATCAATTCACTGAAGTCAATGTCAACTATAATATTAATCATTTATTTTATGGATTGAAACCGTATATATAAACGGAATAGAAAAGGTAGACTAAGCACACAAGCCACTTCGACATCATTCTCCGAGGTTCTAAGAAGGGTTCTAAATATAAAGTGAGATTTTTTCTATTACATTAAACATGTTCGTTACTTAAATGTCTTATGTTATATTTTGTACTTATAACAAATGAAGGTACTTAATTGAAAATATAGAAGCCTTTTAGTTCAACAGTTGACAGTTTTAATCGTAACAATTCCAATTAGGCTATCGCTTGTTATTTTCATTTATAAAGTTGTAACCACTATAATTATGCAAGGCACAAGGGTCGATAAAGAAATTACATTTATAAAAGGATGTGGCTTATTACAGATATGGCTGATAAGCAAGCAAAACAACCAGTACAATCTGGAAAGGATGAGGAAAAATCAAAAGTCGAAGATAAAAGCGCTTCGGAAACTATAGAACACCCCGATACAGGCTTACGAAGCGTCGTAGATGTTCCTTCTAACTGTCCATCAGGGTATCAGAGAGATGCCAATGGAATTTGTCGACAAGTCTGGTAATGATGGTGTTGAACGGGAGTCTTTAATTTTTTGCGCAAAATATAAGGTGTCACATTCGTCTCAATATTGCATTTAAGGGCCTTCTTTAGTCATTGGTAAAACTTAATAAAGGGTATTATTTAATTTTGAAGTATTATTTTTCTGAATTCATGTTTTAAGAGGTAATTTAACAATAAATTATACATACAATTTCGTAGTTTATATAAATTACGAATATGTATATATTTAAGGTAACCGTTACTTATTAATCTTTAAAAAAAACTAACTAAATGTTCTTCAGTCCAACACATCCTTGTCTGTTTGTGACAATATCTACTATGATAACCATTGTCTAAATAGTAGAAGGCAAATACTATTCAAGTGAAAAACTTAAATTGATTTTTTGTTTAATATTCAATCTTTACAATTAATAAAACGGTCTCGTTGTCAACAACAATTTAAATAGATATATTTCTTCATTGATAAAATAAAACGTCGTAAAATAAATGACACACCATATAATAAAATCGATTTCCTTCAAAAACAATCTTTCTTTTCTATAGAAATGTAATCGTCAGTGTAATGACGTTATTTCCTAAATATATTCGGACAATTCCCAGATATATAAGCTAACGAACGGTGTATTGAAGCTCATATTAAATTTGGCATCACAGTGTGAAGCCGTGTAAACCTTGTGTAAATATTGAGACTGTTTTTGGGTGAGTGAGTGAAACAGAAGTGAGTGTTTTTAAATAGTACATTTTTAAATATTTGAATCAAAGTTTATTTACTAATCATTCCATTTTTTAAGTCAATATATATTACTTTATAAAATATTTGAAAATAAATATTTTTTTTTATTAAAACAAAGTTAAACAAATGATAAATAAAAGCGTTGTTAGTAACCTTTGTAAAAGCTCTCAAAAACTGACCAGATTGGCGGGCCAATATAATTGTATAAATTACTGTTTAAGCCGCAAAAACATATGATGAAAAAGCTTCTGTAATTTACCAGCAAGAGACATGTAGAAATCTTGTGAATAAATATTTCATTTCTTTACATTGAAAGTAATAAAAATATATTTTTTCCTCAAACAAACATAAATATTTTTATATTTCAGGTAGCATAAAAATAGGCGTCTTTGGACTTCCCCTATAATTAAATACGAATACATAATTGATTATACATAATTTCAGAAATGTCTGATGAACAAAAACAATCTGTCGAAGTAGAAGATGAAGTTGAAAAACCAAAAGCAGAAGAAGATAGTCCTTCGGAATCAGGTGAAATTCAAAGTGTTGATGGCATTAATATGATAGTTACTCCGGGTAATTGTCCCCCGGGATATCAACGAGGAGCAGACGGTGTCTGCAGACAAACGTTTTAAATATTAATAATATTTCAATATAAATTGAATTTTAAGCAGTCTAACTCAAGTGATATATATCGTTAATGTAAGCTGAGATCTAATATTTAAGTTAAGAATATATTATTTTTTATTTGATAACTTAATATTTTGTATTACTATAACAAAGACCGCATACAGTAGCTTTTTAATTTAATTTTAAGCAAATCGGACGATGCAATAAAAAATTTCATACACGTTACAGAATCAAAAAACTAGCCTATTACTATTTCCGTCATCTATCTTTGTGTATCTCAATACTAAATTTCATAGGAATAGAATCAGCTGATTAGGTGTGAAAGGATAACAAACAAAACCAAACTCACTTTCGCATTTATAATATTACATAGGTTTATCATTTTTAGAACCAGATATAAAAAGAAAATTATATACATTTTTGTTATTTATTGTGAATACTGTAATGTCTGTATATTTATTACTATAATAAACGATCGCAGTCAAAAATCTTGTTTTTATAGATTATAGCTATATCTACTAGTTCAAAATAGATTACGTTAGCTTAATTTTATTATAAAATTTAAAATAAACCTTCAGAAATTTACTAAGAATGAACTATATGTCTGTCATGTGTGTATTTTTCATTTAACAGCAAATAAGAATGTTGAACTACACATGATAAAGTTTATGATCATATTTGGTCATTGAAAGATAACAAATTATCGCTATTCGGCAGTTACCTATTTCCAATCTCCTGATAACTTAGAAAAAAATTATCACGTTTAAATTACTGCATATAATGACGCATCAGATCATTTACGAGTAAATGAATCGAAATAAGAGTATTGTGAAACATTTCGGTAAATAATATATTCCTGATAATATTATCCAAATGATATTTTTATTTAATCCCGTTGAAAAGTTTAAACATGTATGGTACACAAAATTGATTATTTTAAATTAAAATCAGTAGTAATATAGTTTATGCCCCATACACAAATTGATATTACAATTACGATCCTTTTACCTACCAACAATAACAAAATAGCATATGTTCCTAATAAAATCAACTTTTTCTATATTGATAAAGACACAAGAACAACACTTGTAGTAAGGTATTTTATATAGTCCGTTTTAGTTCCAACATACAAGTGGTAAACAGACTATTCATCTATTTATAGCTGAAGCCGATAGAGATCGATACAAGAAAATAATTCCACAACTGTAAAAATGTTTCAAACTATTATTGCCCAAATTGTTTCTATTTTAAAGGAATAACCGCAAGTTCTCACGGTATGCGATAACAGTTACAGAACTAATATCCGCCACAAAGTAATCAAAACAGGCCAATGTTGTGAGACCAATTCATCATTCAACGAAAGCGATGTTTACTCTTAGATCTTGAATATTAAATATAGCTTAATAAAATAACTAAACCAACTAAATAAAACAAATAAGACTTTTTCGAAAATATTCGAGTCTTTTGGCTGTTCAACGATCGAATGATTTTGTAGTCTTGGGTATACTTTTTCGTAATTGATAGTATATTGATTTAGCGATCTATGTTATGAGGTTCCTCGGATGGATCAAATCACTTACTGGATAAAATCCGTCTGTTTTGAAATAGAATTCATTCGTTAAAGTACAATAATTAGAATATTGTTAGAATATTTGAGTCTCTAGGAAAATTGTTACCTAGAACGAAGTGAGTATATTAACCATACATACTGATATCGAGAGCAATAAAATGTATATAAATAAAGGTCAAGATGACTTTCTGGGAATTGTTTTAATGCACCAATTAAGCTACACACTACTATACACTAGATACGCGTAGAATATAATTTTTATCGAAGAATTTTCAATCTGTTCCATGAAAATACAATTTTCAGTCTCCGTTTCAGTAAGTTATTTTTTTAATTTTGCTTAAGTAAAGATTTACCAAATAACAACTGAAACACAATGTAGGTGCTAGTATGGGATTTTTGGGACTAAGGGGAGGTCACCATCCAATAAAAGTTCTCATTTTATATCTTTATTATATTATGTAATAATACTTTTAAATTGCTTTCAAATAACATTTTGCATCTCTAATATTCGAAGTCTATTATCATAATAAATATTTCTTGATATTAAAAGATACATATTATACCAAATTCTAATCGCTTTTCTCTCGTCATTACAACTAAACGCTATGTTTTGATAGTTCTTCTTTATTTATCAGATTACCAGGTTTTATTTACAAATGACTAAATAACCATTAAGTTTACACTATTTAATCTGCAAAATAATTATTGTTCATAAAATATTCACAACACCTACTATTTCCTAAATTATCCGTAATTTAACCTAATTAACACAGTAACATTTAAAAATGTAACCATCTAAAATCTTCACCGCATAAAGCCCAAAACAATATTATAATAATATTATTACAACAATATTAACACTTGAATGCTTTGTTTCCAATTTCCAAATCGATTTATAATTAATACTCGCACTGTCAAAATTGGAATGTACTTAAAATCTACACAACACTTAGGAATAGATTATTTATGTCAACTTATAAACATTATTTACTTCAATATGGTTCTGTATTAATAAATATAAAATTATAAGAAAAATAACCGTTAAAAAACCAGTGTTTGTTTTATTAGGTATATTGAAATGGCGGATAGTAAGAAGAATCTTCAGCTTGAACATTCTAAGTAGAATGAAAAAGATAAAGAGCCATTGCCACTGAAACAGGTATGTTTTTCGACTCTAAAAAAACTGAGTTTGCACCCTTAATTGTGAAGAGTTCGATAACACTACCTAGTAATTGTCCCAAAGGTACCAACAGAAGTAACGATGGTGTTTGCCGGGAGCTTATCGACAAAGCTTTCTAAAAGATATTATATGCTTTAAAAGTTCTAATGATTTTATGTTCCGAGTATTAACGACTGAAGTAAGTCTGAATATATTCCCAAATTAAAACTAAATGAAAGCACACAATGTTTTTTTTAAATAAATGAATTTGTTTTACTTTTACTACAAACATGTTTATACTGAGCGTTACAGCAATTCAAGCAGTAGTTATATGACGTGTTACATATTATACATATGTACTAAAAGAATGTTAATTTATAATAAGTTTATATTATTATGTATTTTCTTTTTATTATGTAAAATCTCTATCTCAACAATTAATATATCAAATAATACTGGGAAATGACATTTAAATGTTTTTATTAGATTTTTTCAAAGTGTATTGCCATGACCTGCCTATTTTGTTTTAAATTCATGTATTAAGTAGTTTATGTAGCCGAATGTTTTGTAGGACTTCACCAAAAATTAATACTTCTGGTATATGATTGTGTACTCGTTGTGAATATTAAATGTTGAAATTAGAAACAAATACGTTGGTACCTGCTACGATCAATGATATCTACATAACTATTCTTTTATTCAATTATTAAAATTTAACAACATAATTTACATTAGAAAATAAATTTAAATAAACCAATACAATTTCTCGAATTTAATATCAGAGATATTTTTTACATAATAAATGCCTTTGCATTTAGCCCGCGACATTTTATGACACAACAAACAAGTCTGAAATTAATAAATCTAAATAATTAACTTCGTGTAAGTATTACGAAACTGCAATATAAATATATTAAAATAACGTTCCCTAATAACCCTGACGTCATAAAATAATTATTATCTGTACCTACATAAATTATAAATAACCAAGAGTTGCATAAGTTTTAACAAATGGAGCGTCACTCTCACAGGAATTCCTGTAAAGAAAAGATGATATTACTCTCTTAGATATGTAATCATAATCGTGAATATAATCTTTATTTATATTCCGATATTAAGTTCGTCGCCGTAAAATTAATTCTCTTAAGAAATATGTTATTAGATAGAAACTATAAAAAAGCAAATGTATAACAAACAAAGTTGAGAAAACTGAATTTTTTAATCATCTGCATTATCTCGTCATGTTACTTAGATTCTTTTATGATTTTTGCATATAGTTATAAAGATAATGTTATTTAAGGTTTGAAATTTAATACAAAAGAAACTAACGTGTAGGTGATCATTTATTATAATACAATAGACGTATATTACAATTTATTGTCTGTAAATAACTATTATAAATCCTACGTGGACAATAAGTGTCCAGTATTTTTTAAGGTTCGCGTATTTTTCAGAATTCATACAATATTATCTAGTTGTTTATTATACTTCCGTTCATGACAAGAATGTTTAAAATAGGTAAGGATAAATGGCTAACAAAACATAAAGTAATTAAGACATAATAATTAAAATTACTATGACGATACGTAACACACAATAAAAAAAAGTCGATGCATCATTTGTAATGTGTGTATTTACAATGAAAATAAATACAAAATAATACAAATAATAGAAATCAAACGAAATCTAATAATACATTCCAAATATACAAGATAATCTACTCTACAAGAGTGACTGGTGCAACGTACACAAACATAATTCACATTTACTTACTCATCTTCCCAAGGGCAAATATCATTTCTTTGTTTTCTATCACTAATTGCAGATTTAGTATCATGCTTCACGATGTCTGATACTGAAGATAATTCCTCCCCATGAGCAATCGTCTTTTCATCATCTGACACTGGGTTGAGATCTTTAAGCCTTTGTCCTATAGAAGGCACTTTATCAAAGGTGTCATCCTCTACAATATCTTCGCATGTAGCTAAAGGTGCAATCGGTATACGAACTTGCTCCAGAGTCGTAGTTGATCGCTGAGAATCTTCCTTCTCTGAAACTATACTAAGCGGCGGTGAGGTAACATCCAAGCTCTTCTGACTGACCATTACGCGAGTTAAAACATTCTCTATGACTGCGTTTATTTCACTCTCACTCTTAAGAACGTTCTTCGTATTATCCAAAGTTGTTTCACTTTCACATACATGGATATCTTTCACAACACTCCCCTTTGTGTCATATTCTATAGTGTTAGTCTTAGAATTAATATCAGACGCAAGTGATTCTTCACAAGATTCGACAGGAACATCTGCACAAGAACCGATCAGAACTTCAACTTTCGAAACATCAAGTTCGATATCACTTGAGTCCGAAATAGCTTCGATTATTACTTGCTCAGCAAACACTAGTGCAGGTTCGGTTGGAGTCACATCTGCTGAAGCAAATACTGAAGACGGCTCTTCAGAATGTATTAGTGAACGTCGTTCCTCAGGCGAACTTGTTCGAGGCGGTGAGTCTCCAGATTCCTCGTCAGGTGCAGAGCTAACACTGATAGTTGGGGTCGGGTGATGAGGTGCTGTAGTCTGCGTATGAGAGACTGACGGTTGTACAGCAATTACTCGTTTCTGTCGCGGGGAATGTGGAGGAGACGCTAGTGGCGCTAAGTGCCGTGGTTCCACGGCAGAGAGGCGACGTAAGGGAGGCGCAGCCCCTCGTAGTCCTCCATCTAGAGTGCTCTGTTGAGGAAGCCGTCGTATACGTTCTCCACTTCCAACAGCTGCACTTATGTCAGAGGATGAGCTTCCAGAATCAGCCGCTGAATCTTGCCTTCGTCTTACTCCACCGTAAGGAATTTCTCTAGTTGTAGTCTCCCACGGTAAAACTTCTGATGCCTCATCATCCAAAGGGTCTCTGTAATTAAATATACTTATATATAATATAAGGATTATAACAGGTGATTGAACGAGCTTCTATTGACTAAATTTTACAATTATGTAACGATTACGAATACAAAATATGTTTAAGCAATATATTATTCAAGTAAATCTTATTTAAGAAATAACTCAGTTAATTTGCAAAATGTAGATTCGGGCACTATCTATAGGTTATAGTTGTCCGGTAAAGAGATAAATACGTTTTATTTATATCAACATAAGCTAACATATATGGAATATTGCACAGATTGTCCACCAAATAACAATATAAAAAAGGGGATAACGTTAAAGACATTTGCTATTTTTGTTATTCAGTTGATTGTACTCGACGTACCTAAAAGGTATAATATCGCAAAGATTGGATTGCGAGTGGCTATGTGGCGGTGGGTCCGGAGGTCGCGTTGGTTGAACTGCGCAGACGGCCAGCTCGTGAGCGGAACCCGACAACGATCTGTCGGACCCGCGCCGTCGTGATAATCCACTCCCACTACCGGACCCACCACTACCACTGGTTGAACCAGGCTTCTTTTTCACCTGCCCGCCGAAGTTAAAAAACCTGTAAATGGCCGTAACTGTAGAACCATGTCTTAAGAGTGTTAGTTTTAATAAAACCTTGCCATTCTTGTAATGTGGTACTGTGCTGTTTCAACTTACTTAGCTTTCTTCTGGTGAACGTTTCGTCCTTCAGTGAGCAGTCGTTGGAAGTGATCAGACCGGATGAACCGCGGGTAGCAGTCTTTTTTAAGTAACAACCCGTAGACATGGTCTGCGGCGTGGTCAAGCGCATATCTAGAGCCTGTTCTCCGACCCTCAGCAACGCGTTCGGCTGTTGCACCGTCGATGTTGATCTCACAAGGTGCTCCTGGCTTTAGGAACTCTCTGAAAAAGTGAATGTAAAGTGTAAACTAGTTTAGTTTATTAAATATATATAAAATAAAACTTTTGCAATAATATTAATACTTTTTTGTATTCATTTAACGAATTTTTTTTTAGTTTAATGTTAATCTAATAATTTGTAAAACTGCTGATTCTGACAAGAGGAATCGGGGACAGTAATAATGTTGTGTTTAATTAAATTTTAGACATGTCTTACTATAAGTACATAATAACAAAAATACGTACTCAAAAATTTCATCAAGTTTCTTTGGTATCTGTTTTGTACTACTTCTCCTCAAGTCCATCACGGCCAGCCAAAACCGGATGTTCTCATGCGAATACTCTTTCCTAAGAAAACTTGTGAACTCCTGCAGTCCTGTCGGATCTGATACGAGTTCTTCAATAGAGAGGGCCCAGCGCTGTACACGTTTTTCACTTGGTATTTCCACACTGGAAAAAATAAGTACATATAAGACGGGATGGTATAATTAACAGAAAAAAAGGTCCAAAGATCTGAGGATTTCATTTCCATAGAATACTACTAGTATAGTGTAATCATTTAAACTAAGTATATTAATGTCAATGACGTTCGAAGTACTTTAATTTTAAAATAAGATAAATTGTTTAACATTAAAAACGCGATACATTATCATACGTACAGTGGCGACGATAGTATAGTAGATGAATTATAATCCTAATGCGTAACTCTGTCTGACTGTGACGCCAAAATTACTACATCGATTTAAATGAAATTTGGTACACGGATTACTAGCCTTAAAAAGGACATATTTTTAATGCGAAAAACCGGTTGAAAGGGGATGAAAATATCCTCATTTCAAGAGCTAAAAGCTCGATATACTATATATATATATATATATATATATACTATATGTTAAAGTAATAGAAGACTGGTCATTTTCGAATTCTTTTGTTAATATAAGATTTAAATAATTTATTGATAAAATGTATCAGCAGGAAACGCGACAATGTGAATTTACCCAAAAATAATTATATGATAGACAACTGTGGTTGACAAAAGTGACATAAACGCGACCGAAACTATTAGCAAATTCTAATAAAGTATAAATATCATCAGGTAACTTAACAAGACATATGGATAATAGTAGTGTTGTTGTTGTTGTTCTTACATGGGACTGTTTATTTGCCAGAATAGTGTGTCATCACTGATCCATGGGTTGGAAGGTTGCGGTGGTGTGAGCCACGGGTCGTACGATGTGTAAGTTTCCGAGTAGGCCATAAGAGCTTCCAGGGCCACTGAAGTTTTTACTCTCGTGCGATCTAAACTTGCTTTTAAATGCTCAATCTATTGTGATTTGAACAAAAAGTACCATATTAATTATTGGAAATCAATAACTTTTAATTTTAGAAATCAAGAATGGAAAAAGAGACTGTTTATATAAAATATTGTATTGTATTAAACATATATGTAAGTAGCTAGGAAAATAGATTAATAATTTTACGTAAGTGTCAAAATAAATAATTTGCCGAACCATCGGCTATAGATAAATTATTATTCTTAATATATATTAACTATTGTTCTATTTACTGAGAATCTAGTGGCGGTGTAACCAGACAAGTTTATAAAAGAATTGTTCGTTTCAATGGTCATGTACCTCTCTTTGAAGTTGTGGTATTGTCCGCTTCTTAGCCTTCGGATGTCGCGAGCGCACAGGAACTGGGCAGGGTTCTAAAGCGCTCGGGACTCCGGGCGGTGGTCTTGCAACGCGCCAATACGCACGCTCCTGACTATCACTTACTATTTTGTCACCCTTTTTTCTCTCTTTTGCAAGCCGTACCTTTAATGTACATATAAAAAAGTACAATTTTTCATCATATACTAATTGATAGGCCCCATATAGTAACGGCTCAAGCGCGTAAGTTTTATTGATGTGACTCAGGCGGGAAAAAGTGAATGAAAAATAATATTAATGATGAATTATGAATTACAAATTTCATTCCGCGGTCTTTTATACTAATGGTAACCAATAGTAGCCGTTGACCTGTTTACATTTATAATATAATTTGGAAGAATAAATACAATATGAACCTGTTCTTCAGCTTGCATTGTGATAAAGTCCCATTTCGCAGCTAGATTCTTCTTAAGGTTTGCTAGCGCTTCTTGCTCATAGTCGTCGAGACCATGACGTTGTTTGTTGCGTAGTGTGCGTTTTACGAGGTAGATAGCGTATTCAATGTTGTCTGGGCCAAGCGTAGGCGCACTTGACCCACCGCCGGCCACTCGCGGCGCTTGCCATGGCCAATAGTAAGGACTCTATAAAAATAAAAATTACAAAAATTCTAATGATATCTATACCGGGTGTTTGGGGACTGCTCCCGAAAATGAAGACGGGTTATAGTACTAATGACACCTTTGACGATGGAACGGAAAAAAAATCTCTTCTGACTAAAAAAAGATATTTTTATTGGCATTATTTACGCTCCATTTTGTAAGTACAGCTAAATGAAACGATAGTTTCATAAAAAATATATTAATTTACTAAAAAAAAACAGCAATGAAGCATTATAATAAAAACAGCTGGACTAACATGATAGAGAGAAATAACACTGATAAAACTTTTTAGTCAGGATCGAATTTTATTCCGTCCCTTCATCAAAGGTGTCATTAGTACTATCAGCTGTCTTCGTTTTCGGGAGCAATCCTCAAACACCCTGTATAAGGTTATAAAAAATTAATATTAGTACTGTAGACAGAGTAGCTAGTAGACGTTTAAAAATATTAAAGTATATGTATCTAAGAAGGAAATTAAAAGCTTTATCAAAACAGAAATTAAATAATAAATTATAATAGTATAATAATATATTATAATAGTTAGAACTTAATTTAAAAAAAAAACTTTTTAAATGAGGTCAAAATCAAAATCAAAATAAAGTTAATAAAATTATTGCATAATTGAAAATTAACATTTTGCAAAACATGAAATTATTTTTTAATTTTTTTTCTACTTACCAAATTAAGAAGGCAAAGTAAAGGTTGTGCTTTTTATGTTATCTTAAAAACAAAAAGAAAGGCTAAAAGACTACTTACTTGAAATCGGTAAAGTGAAGAGTCGTCTTTAAATACTAAATTTTTCAGATCGTTGACAGGAAAGAAGTAACCGTATTGACATAGAAGATTTCCTAAATTTACAGCTTCAACTGAAAATATAAAAAAGAGTTGTAGATTTAAGTTCTACTGCGGAAAAGGAAGAGTAGTTATATTAAAATGAAATAGATTTTTGTAAATTTATAAAAGATTACTTAAGTACAACGATACTTTTAATGCAAAACAAAATTCAAAGATAATTATTTTAATTTAGGTATTTTAATTTTACTTTAGACTACTTTTATTTTAAACAATCACTTACCATTTGTACCATCTTCGTAATGAAACCTTTCCATCAACCATTCAACAAGATCACAACCTACAGCAAAAAATTAATCGAATATTTAGAAAAGAAAGCGTAAAAATACTTTTGATATCAACAAATTTATATTTAACTTTAGACAAGGCATGAGTTTTAAAATCTGACGAAAACGTTTTATTTCGACTAATTTTAATTGCGTACAACGAAAAATATATTTATTAAGAACAAATTTTTCCTTTATATTTATTGAGTGGAAACTGTGGTGACTGAAAATATTTAATGTAAAAATATTTTTCTGATACGTTATAGCATCACCGCGAGTTTTGTACTACAAATTAATATTTTTTGCAGAAGCTTATAGAGCTTAATCTTAAATAATCACACATTATTTTAAATAAAATTTATCATTATACATTAAAATATATACTTAAACTATGTACATGTAGAATAAAAGTAAATAGTACAGTCATAAAATATTGAATGACCAAATGAAACGTATAAAAGTTCTTTATTGATTTTACAATTACTAGCCTCAATCGTAGCTAAGTCTGACGACGTAGAGATAAGGAATATTCGTGCGGTCTGATGGCAACCATATATTTGTTAAATGAAATAAACCGTGTCAGAATTTTTCCGGTGTTACTTCTATAAGGATAGCTACAATTCAAAATCCTATGCGTACGTAGCTTGAGAGTTTTTATACTACGTGCATATCCTTATATTCAATAGTTAGATAAAATTATATTTATATTTCGAAATATAAAACCAAAGGTACGGAAATTCTTACCCATAAAAGCAGATGGAATGAAGGTGAGAAATAGTTTTTGACTACGTATAGGTACACCGGTTACTGGATCTTGCATTTCTTTTACCAAACTTTCCATCTGAAATAATACGATGTTTATTGTAACTAAAAAAAGTATGTTTTTTATAAACAAAAGTGAAAGTAAATAATACATGGGCAAGCAGCTTTATAAAATTTTAACCAGAAAAAAATCCTAAATAAACCATTGAGGGGTAGTTAACGCTTGTACAATGAATCTTGAAGAATCCCATTCACAGGAAGGACAAAGGCTCAGTTGCCAGTTGCCACTGAGAGCTCTTTATACTAAAGCTCCTTCACTTTAACATGATGCCTTTACATTGTAGTGCGAGAAAAGGATGTATTGCAAGGGCTACTTGGACTAATTGTCTTATAAATCTCAAAATCTTTTAACATAAGCTAATATGCATAAATTATAAGTAGTACCTACTATATTTACCACGAATACCTTCCAACTCTAAAAATAAATATATTAGTGATTTGATTAGTCAAATGTCCAATATCTTATAAAGAATTAATTTTTCTCTTATGCAATGAAAGTAATAAGTTGTACTCAGGTTGGTAAATTGAGATAACAGTATATAGCCCTGATTTTATCGATTTTGAGGAGACATTGTTCTGTGACTATTCACTGCTAGCAGTTAATTTGGTCGTCTACTGTAACGGAAGCAAGAGCATTTCATAATTTCCGCCTCCCAGTACAAGCTGAGAAATAGTTTGTATTGAAGCGACGTTTTAGATTGTCCTTAACTATTCTATACTTCATATACAACATTTTAAAAGCCCACACGAACTGAATTATATTTAAACTGATCTAACTATAGAGATAGTATATTTCTGTACGTAATAAATTAACTTAAAACAAAATTCTAATTATATCCATATCAAATATCAGGCCAATTACAAATATACGCTGATTCCAATGATTATTATGAAGAACACCAATTTACTAAACGTGTCCTCGTAGGAGGTGGTGATCTCAGGCCGCGAAGGCCAAGATGGTGACGTCACGGGACGATCAATACTTACCCCGCACCCCGGCTGCCTTAACTTGGAAATATTTTGCTTTACAAATAATACTTACGTAAATCACAGATATTGTATAGTAAAAAATTCACGTATATCAATAGTAAAAGTATCTTATTACAGTTTTTTTAGTAAGGTATTTATATATTGATCATTATAACCCTCAGTTTTTAGAACAAACGATAAGAAAATTACAAACACATAAGTTTAAATACGCAATACAATATTTGATAATAACAATAAAACATTAAAACTTTTAAAGTGTTCACAGCAATCTATGTTATAGGCATAATCCATGTTTCCGCGGTTTAATATGTGTCGGTTATTGTTCAACCCTCATTTTGTATTGTTGTACGCTATTCCGAAGCCTTACAAATTACAATGCGAAGGGGTACAATGGGACAATAGAGTATGCCAACGCTGAAGTAAATCAAAAACATCAAACAATAATTATGAAAATGTTTTCGTGGCTATCTCTTAGTTTTTGGAGCTCTTTATAGATCATTTTTAATCGACTTCAACAAAAGGAGAAGGTTCACAGTTCGACAGTATATTTTTTTAGATTAATTTTAAAACTTATTTTGTCCTTTAATTAAGAATGGAAAAGTGGAACTCAAAAAACGATAGAAAGGAAAAAAACCTGTGTTAGGGACAAATTAACTACCTTCAAATTATAGATTTAAACGTGTTTTCACCTTGCCTAGGTGAACTAATCTAATAGCAGGTCATAAAATGTGCCTAATTTTCATTCGCGAAACATTTATCGAATTGAGTTAAACTTTGTGCAATTTTTGTAGATACTTCCGAGGAGGTTTTCTTACATCACCCGAAAGACATTATGCGTCTCGTAAAATTGCGAGTTAAATAAACTTAGTGTAGGCAAGCGTGAAATAAACTCAGTTAAACTGTGATCCTATTGTTGTAGTAATGATTTGTCTTCCGTTGTTGTTTTAAACATTAAAAGGAAGTTTAAGTGTGCCAGATAAAGATCGAATTGGGCCAAGCTGGGTTTAACATACTGAGTACTCAACCGTCTACAAGCTTATTAATTAAATAATAATATTTTATTGCATGAGTTTTATTAAACTTTTATTTTAATCTTTTTCTCTTGTGAACATGTCTTTTTAATTTACAATGTTAAAAGTGACAAGTAATTTGATTTTTGAACATGTTATTGTTCTATATTGTAATTAAAATGTGTAACATACAACGGGATTAGAACCTATGACACCTCTATATAATGAATGATGTATTAATGGATGGAGCAACGTACCAGTCATATTACCGTCTGTCCGATTCTGAATTAAAATGTTGTGCACTCTGTATTGTCTGACAATACGAAGTCTTTTTAAGAGATTTGAAGTAACTAGTGGTTATTATTTATTAATGCTGTACGTTACTGTTGAAATGAATACTTCTTATGATAATTCTTTAAAATATGGACTTAAAAGAAACGCGCAGTGTGCTATACTGTTACGATACAGTAAAAAGATAGAGGTTATTAACCTCGGTTTTTTGCTATTTTGATTATAAAGTCACGAATAATGCTTTATTATTTTTGTACCAACTAACGATTTGAGGAAAATGATAAGTTTGTATTTGTGTTTTAAAAAATATCTGTTTCGTAAATGCTCCTTCAAGTTTAAAATTTTACGTTTAAAAATAATTAACTGGCTAGGTAGATGCTAACTATGTTTTGATACAGTACAATAAGTATAATTTTATTAAAATTAAAACAAATTAAGAAAAAAATCTGCAGTCCAAATACATAAACATTATTCTTTATATAATACTGTAAAAATTAAAGGCATTTTTAGTGTCTCATTGAGTCGAATGTTTAAGGACGTATTCTGTCTATGATTGTAATAATAGATGCTACGTGTGACGACGGTTACAATGATATAGTATTAAAGAAGTTTAATGAAGTTGTAAGTTGTTCGAATTAAATCAGTTCGTAGGAGGTAAATGCCTATTAATTTATGGCAGATATCCGTTTAGATGTCTCAATTCTGGTTAGTAGTTGCATTACACATGACGTGATATTATTCGTCATCCAAGAACTTGTTCGCTGATTTAATTAGTTTCTCTAGTAATTCAACTTTACTGGAATTAGCAATTTATAGAGACTTAATACATGGAAACGTAAGGTAGGTACTTAAGTAACTATGAAATGGTAAATGGTGAAAATTAAATTAAATAAAACTACCGCCAGTTATATTATGTCTTACGAGTCATAAAAAATTACAGTTATAGTTAATAGGACTTGTACTAAAATACACTCTAAAGGTCTGTGAGATGAATCTTCTCATTGCAGATAGTTCATTGATCATAGTGGACGTGATAATTGGTATACTGACCTTATCAAAGGCGAGGGGTCTATGCCTCGGCACATCCGCGAGTTCCATGGCTGTGTCGGTGCGGGGCGGGTGCGGGTGTTGCGGGCGCGGGGGCTGCGCGCGCGCCGCTAGCCGGCCTCCATGGGCGTCTGGCGCACGCGCCGCATGCCGCTCGCGCCCGCGCTGCGCCCCCGACACCTGTCACCGCCACCACCGTTCACTATTAAACACTTATCTTCTAACTAAAGCAACACAATAGTATTACACATGTTATTCTTAAGAATTCATAATTTTCAAAATTATTACACCAATTCAATATTGCCATTAATTTTAACTAAAATGTAACCAAATATAAGATATAAAAAGCGTAAGGTTGTAAAAACTAGGGCAGACCGTAAATTGAAACCGCTTTGAAAGGTATATAAAAGTATGATTTTTAATAAACTAAATTCTTTTATTTCATTGAAACATCATAAACGAATGACCTATATTTAAATTTGACTAAATGCAAAACCTTTAAGAAGCTATTAGGCCTCGTTCATATTAAAAGTGCTAATCATCCATTTACTCGTAATACGTAGAATGATATTTGGATTTCCGCTTCACAATAGAAGCCTTTTATTAAACATATTGGAATTTTTTAGACCTCGACTTACTTTATTTGTTTTTTGTAATACAGCTTATACAAGTCTACTATCTGTTATACTAGAAAAAAAGTATAAAACTTAAGTACGTAATTAAAGAAATATCTGTAGAAATTTAACCGTTAAATAGTAATAACACCCATCTGCACTATTATTACGATACTTCTTAAATTATCATATGGATATCACCAACAAATCAACAGTCAGCACACGTTTGGTTACGCATCTTATTCCTAATATATCTAGAAACGTTATAATAACTATTTTAGAAATGCCTTTGTAATTATATAGCAATTTTAAAAATCTTTCAGGCTGCAGCGAAGTAATAGAAGTGGTAATATGAGTATGAAAAATTTAATTTTGTTAAACAAGGAATCCACGTTGCATTCTAGAAGGTACTGTAATAGAGTAAGCACGTGTATATGAAGCCAATATTAAATACTTTAGATACAAAGTTAACAGTCAATCATATCGTAACATAAAAAGCTTACCAAAATGATTGATGAGATCGCCATTAAAATGTATGAGATCTCAATAATAGTTCGCTTTCTGATTAGTTTGACTCGTATTTAGGGTTCTTCAAAATAAAACGGAGTATACTCTGCCATAGTACTTACAGTGTAATTTAGCTAATTGTCATTATTACCAGTACAATGTACCAGTAGATATATTCTTTCATTTTTATGAATGTCAGCACATTTATTTCTTGCGAAAAAATTAACTATCGTATTCTGAATGGTCTCTAAATCTACATTCAACAATCTAACCACAAAATGTAGAGAAGAAGGGAAATCAATTTCTGACAGTAATGGGTCTTCGGGAAGTATTTTCTTATGAAAAATCTAATAGTACACAGACTTCCGATCCGAAGACGACCGAGCATTGTAAATAATGTTTCAGGGAAACGAGTAGCATTTTATCACTGTAAAATAGTTTAAATATATACTTGCGACAAAAAAAGAGAGAACATGAAATATTATTTAATAAACAAAAATTTTTTTATCCAGCCGCTCATAATGAGCGCAGTGAAATGTACTTTACATAAAATTGGTTCATTTATTATTACTGAAATCGTTTTAATAGTGTAAATATAGATTATTATATAAAAAATATGCTCATTTTAATAAAATATTATAATAGATTACAAACACGATTCATTAAACAATTTTGCAATCATTTACACGCTAACTGCAAAATTAATATTAATCCGACGCTTCCCCCGCTTTACAGTTCCTTCGTCCCGGGTGACACCTGGGTTATTTACGCCTATAATTTAAAGTAGTCGGGTACATAATTAAACAGCATTATTATTAGAAGTAGGACGGCTTTAATAATTATTCAATTGCCTTATGTTCACACATTAACCATTTAATAATTCAATCAATTACTTATAAGTAATATTATATTTTGTCGGTATGAAAACTTTTTATATTGGTCTTATTAGACATCATTTTTAAATTTGCTTTTTGATATTGGCCAATGGTTCAAAGTAGAATTTCTATAATGGAAACATAACTTGAAATCTGCGATGCGGTACAAGTTTGTGTCATATTATAGTATTATTGGCGTAGTGCATACAAATATACTGCTGCGGGAGTTAGTTAAAAATATACTTGATTGAGAATTAATTTTTCATGTGAAGTACCTACTACAGTTTGGAATCGAATGCCAGAAATTTTATTAGGTAGCGGTCTATTTATGTTGTAAACCAATGTTTACGCGCGGCGCTAAACATGTTTTCAAACAAATTCACTCACTTCATTGCACACATACCTATGTGGAAAATATCATTCGACGCTTCCGCATTCAGCTTTCCATTTAATTCTATGAATGAACAAGACTAAGTAACGTAATAATATTACTTACTTAATTAAGGAATTCTTATAACGTATAACGTTTTCTAATTTTAAGAAGTGATTAGTTTTACAAAAGTATCATGTTGTATGAGTAAGTAAGTATATAGCGATACTCGACTTAAAATTAGAGGCGAAAGCAATTGAATACGGTGTCTTTTGCATTTACTTAATTTTTAAATGCTAGATTTCGACAGACGAGCGTGATCTCATTTCATGATAATTACCATGAAATGAGATCACGATCACGAACGATTTAACCACGGGACGTTATAGGTATTCTAATTTTTGAATCCTTTAAGACGAATTTTAATATTCTCTCTCCGGTTCAACGGTCGAAGTGGCTAGACGTAAGAAAAATATGTCGTTGAAAAATCCTAAACATGTTATGTGGGGTAAACCTGCGACCAATCGTGCGGAATGCAAGTACATTAATTATTGTGCTTATGATCCTGGTTAACATATAACTTATATAATTCGCATGGAATCTTTTGTAGTTTGAGTGCCCTTTAAGATTAAATCTAATCCAGCTTTACTGTAAAATCTTACGATAAACGCTCACAAAAGTAGGTATATAGTATTGTACTACCTTGATAAGCCATGTCGATGAATTGACAAATTCATCTAGAGATGACATTTCATATCAGTACATATCTGAAAGAAATAAAACCAATGCAGCTGGACAAGCGTTTAGAAAAGTTTCTCTTAATATAAACAATTGTTGGTTACCTCAATTAATGTTTGACTCACCTTCTTAATTTGAACAGATAAAAGAATATGAGTGAGCCACGTGGGTCACAGTGACGGAACACATTGATCCCGAGACATTTCCTCGGGCTCCAACTTAATAGATTTTTATCATGTTACACACTATTGCCTCAATAAGTCTGTAACACGCTACGAAACGAACAGCAAAAGAAAGTTGATCGTAACGCAAATCACTTGAAATCTTAGACAATTTCCTATTTTGCTTAACGAACGACGAGCGCGCTGCGAATCGCAATATCTTCTGATAAAACAGATAACGCCACGTCTAAAATCTCATCTTATGTCGTAAATTTTAGAGCCTCCGGGGAATTTTGGGGCTTAAGCACCTTTAGATAATTGAGATAAGTGGACTCCGACGTACTAGATCCGACCTCAATGGATAATAATGATGTTTAAATCTAGTTAGCTCGCTTCGTAATTAGTTCCAGACATTAATATTACATATTCATAGAACGATTACTTTAGTTATAACTTAAACTATTATAGTAGTGGGTTAAAATTCATGAAAAGCTGATGCTTTTTATTATTAGAGTAGGTGCAAATCTTAGAAAATTAAGGTAGGACTTTTGAACTGATTTGATAATTATAATAGAATTTTATTATCAAGCAACTTAAAATCTTTAAGAGTAATGTTTTTTGTGAAATCCAAAAATAATAATCGAATGTGTCCTTGTAGTAAACAAATTTGTCTTCAAATTGAAATTTAGTTTCTAATCAAAGCTTTCATTCAAATCGCGATCAGCAACATCTGCTGTGAATTAATAATTACAATTTATGATTTAGAGGTCAAATGAAAAGCGGAGTTGTGTGGTGTGAGAACGTAGAAAACGTAATTAGTTAACGCAATCGTGACACAAGAATATGCTAGACGATGCTTCATTCAAGTGATACTAATCTAATGATATTAACAATAGTATCACGAGTCTCAAGATTAAGTACTTAATAAGAATAGCTTATAATTAAACCAAGCCAGATATAGAGCACGTGACATATAATAGGAAGTTTTATTCAGCTTACTATATCAAATTCTCATAATAATAAATGTACAAATAATAAAAGTTTATAGTACGCAAAATCATTTCAGGCGTCCATTTTAAAAAACCGATACCATATGTGTATATTACGGCTATAGGAGTATCTTCTTAAATGTAGTTGATATTCTCTATTAAAACTAAATACATATATCCTTTCCCATTATTTGCTGATACTATTCATGAGTAAACCGGTTTTGAAAAATTCTAACTCCAATAAAGCAGTCAAATTTTACATAATATCTTTAATTTTAGATTACGTCAAACAAATGTACGAAGAATAAATTTTATGAGTGTTAACAACTATGTAAAAGATATCTGCTTATCGGAGTAATAACAATCTGAACAATATACACTTCGAATTATTGAAAATCCATAAACTGAGGCAGAACTAGAAATGATGGCGCTACCTGATATCTGTTAAGAGTACATTTAAAAGTATATTATATTCGGATGTTGATTAAAATAATATAATATTTGATATAAAAGAAGTTCCAAATCTATCTTCATCATTGTCATTGGTTTATATCATGTAAAATTATAATTTTCAGGTATAATTTTTTGTTTACTTACAATACATAATTTTTTTTCTTGACAAACATGTAGAGGTCAAAATTACAATCATGCAATACTTATACGTACGGGCTACATTAATTTTTTCTTTTGTTCTGTATACAAGTTTAAATAATATTGGCGTATTTTTTAAAACGTTCTCATTAGGAAACTATGGCAGACAAATAGTTATTCAGTAATTAAAATGTAAATCCATAGAATGCGCAGATTTCAATGCTT
This sequence comes from Hebomoia glaucippe, assembly GCA_025727935.1. NCBI lineage: Eukaryota > Metazoa > Arthropoda > Insecta > Lepidoptera > Pieridae > Hebomoia > Hebomoia glaucippe. Next base: position 6,267,771 of record JAOSYY010000007.1, read on the forward strand.
AAAATGTATAACTTTCTCTATTTGTTAGCGAAGGTTTCCGAGGCTACGAATGAACGAACGGGGTTTGGCAAAGCGCCCATTATGTAACACCGATCTACAATACTTCCTTAAGAAATCACTTATTCTTAAGTTAAAACATAATTCTTGCTATGGGCATCAATAGCTATGCTGGATTAAGAAGCAAATCAATAGGTTTTAACATTGCGTACACGTACGTATTATAATAAAATAATTATAACTAACCAACAAGGCATGAGAGCAATCGAGGGTGGAACACACGGTGATGACGATCACAAAGGCTGTATAACACCAGTATTTTGAGTCCGGTTGGGATGCTCAGTCGATATAGACAGTCAGTCCTGGATAGTGATAAATGTTTTCGTGCCCGATAACGTTACATAGGTATGCAAGGGGATGTGCCCGCCGGCGCTAGGGATTTACGGGGCCCGAGCCTGGATACGTTACCTAGCGGCGGCGTAGCGAAGTGTGTGCGTAGGGCGAAGATCAGTCGCGCGGTTGACGGGCGCGGTCGTTCGCTGCGGTCAGCGGACGCGGAGCGGCGCGGCCATGACGGCAGCGCGGCTCCCGGGGACGTCGCGCGCACTGCCGCTGCCCGCCGCCGCTCGCCGCGGTCCCGGACCGCGCACGCGCCCAACGCGCCGCCCGCCCAATGTCGCTCGCGAATTGATCAGCCGAATTCTCGATTGCGACGAAATTTATGATAGCTCGCGGATCTATTATCGATGATATCTCGAAATTTACGTCCTCAAAGCTCCAAGATAACCACAATTATTTTCCATATATACGTAAATATTATTCGTATAGCTACTTGGTACACTATCGCAATACTCTTTTTAATATGATTCAGTAATCAGTTGCAATATTAACTATATTCAGTGTACTGTTAGCACTTCGAGTTTTTATGATTTTCATGCGGTATAATTTAATTGGAGGACACTTAGACACATTTAGCCTAGATATTTACCCAAGTTAACATAAATAATATTTACTATCATGGATAATTACTATTTTTAATGACTGTTTTAAGATGTCTAATAAAGATTGATTATATTATCTTCTACACTTTTTATATAATTTCGGTATAATCTACAAGAAATACTATTGACAGTATTAAAAGTAGGTTTCATTTCTATGGATTAATGAGTATAGGGATTTAGATTATTCTTACTATAGTCGTCGTTTATGTATCCATTTTACACAGTTAAAAATTATTTGACATATAAGTGATATAAGCCTAAGCCTGTAGACAAATTTCGCAAATACTGCAACTTAAAAGGGCTTAAAACCAACGAGATATATAGATTCCACTGTGACAAATCCCTTTGTCATAAAATCTAAATATTTGCAGAATGATATTAAATTGTTATAGACAGTAGATACCCTTGGAAACTGAAGACAAAGACAGAAAAAAGATATTTATTAGACTTAAAACAGTTATCGAAATTATGAGGACGTCCATTTGATGGAAATGTGAAGGCATTATTATCCTGCTACAAGTAATTGTAATTTACTCGCATAATGTAATGGTTCAGGTATCTTTCGTAAAAAACCAGAGATAATACTTTTAGATCCGACAAAAGTCAAGCTTTTTATATAACGAGGGTAGATCTACACGTGTCTAGTCTAAATGCAATGCATATAGGCACATAATCCGTCTCTACATTAAAATATCAATATTAATTGCACAAATAACATTTTTGCATACAATATTTTAACAAAATATACCAGAATTAAATTTGAATAGAATTAATATTTAGATTTTTAAGGTACGCACAGCCTATATACAATACATAAACTGTAGATCTAAGCTATACAAAATGTTGACCCAAACTTCATATTAAGATAAATTTTTTGTATCCTTTATATGTTTCATTCATTAGAGATGTATTGAAAAGAGATAGTATTTCGAAAACTCTGTCATGATAAGAACTATGATCATTATCGTCTGCACAACTGCACAGCACATAAATGCCAATTTGAGTTTGTTTGTAAATTTATTTCTAGAAGATTACAGAGTTGGTTGTCACGCAAACTCATTATCCAGTGTTGTTGCGTGTTTAGCTACATTTTAGTAGATATAAGATTGTTTAAAATATACGTAATAGTTTTGATACATCCAACCGTCTATTATAAACAATCTTTCAAAGTATTTTCTATAGCATTATACAATATTCCAGATTCATTGAAAATTGCTTATCATTGTATTTCAAAACTTTATTTAAACATTTAGATATTTTTATATTGCCAAAATTTATATGTTATATAATTTGTCGAGACAGTTTTAACGATTTTATAAAAAAATACAACTGACACTTCTAAATATTAACTTAAAAAACTACTTTAGTCTGTCTAAAGCGAAACAACAAACATTATATACGGCAATAATTTATTTCAACTTCAATATACGAGTTTGTTTATAAATTAAACACAAACACGTACTTATAACAACAAATTCGATGTAACACTTATGCGAAACGTAACATCTAAGAAAAAATCGATATTTAAAAATTATATTCGAAATAAACAACTTATAAAAACTATTGATATTACTTATATACGTCTGTAATAATTTCTGGGAATGTTTTTTAAATTTCTCAATAAAATAATTTAAGATTATACATTATAAACATTTATATATAATATAACTTTGAAATAATTATTCTTGTAAACAAAAATAGTTATCCTATCCGTTACGGTAAATATCCACTTCTATCTCTCAAAGATCTTTAAGTGCTGCTTTCGAGGTAAATTGAACAAAGATATAATTTTACGAAAAAAAATTATATATAGTATTATTTGCTTAGACAAACCTTAAACATATTTAAACTCTTGTAATCAATAGAATTAGACATCATGTTTATTATAATAACTGTTTATCATAGAGCTGCATAATTATGTTAAACTATTTTTGAGATATATTTCTCGTGCTGAATTAAACAAGATAAACAACAGTACAAATAGTTACGCTCTGGATTTGTCTGCCTTTATGTACTTATCTAAGTCGGCGTCACTGTTGGGATCCACTTGAGATAGTTGACGGAAGCTTTCGTCATCTACAAAGCAAATCTCGTGATCGTCCGGATCTGCGAGGATGATGACCCTTACAGTAGCCTTGCCAGGAGTGTCGAGGGATATAAGTGGCGTCAAAATTTTCCCCTTGGCCTCTTGTATCTTTTGGTCAATCGAGGGTTGTTCCTCGAATGGGCAGGAGAACGCGATTCGTCCATATGCTTTCGCGTGATCAACTGGGCCACCTGTAATGAGGCATTATACATATAACATAATCAGATATACTTTCATTTCTTTCGTTACAATTAGCAGTTAATAATTTTCTATATAATTTATATGATATAATTATTTTATTATTTAAAGACATAAATATAACTTTTAAATTAAATATAAACAGGTCACGATTATATTTTTTTAAGAGTTTCAGTTATATTTTGTGGGTTTTATATTCCCTCAGATATGATATGGAACAATAGCAGTTGCCTGCATATTTTCGAATAGTCTTAATTTGAAAATGACAATCTTTGACAGCTCAGAGGGAAAGTCAGCATGGGCTGCATTCTTCCCATGTGACACGGAACGGAAGACAAAAGCATTATCAATATACCTAATATACATTGTATACGGATGATGTATTAAAATATAGTTTTTGCATGGTATGATAGTAATTTTCCAAATCCTACAAACAATGTTCACGAACGGTATAATTAAACGTTTACTTGAATAATAAAATATAATTGAAAGACCATTTTTGTAAAAATAAATTTTTTCGTGGAAACTAACCATTTACAGATAATAATATGATACATCAATTTCTGTTCAGAGATAGTTATCTGAAGAGTGGCTTTAGCTTTTTATCCCGGAAAAGATAGACAGCTATATCACATCTACGTCAGCAAACACCACTATAACTATTAATGTACTAACTATAGCCTTAAATGATTGGTTTAGAGGCAGTCGGTAAGGAGAGCATGATAATATCGATTATCTATCATTGGAACACGACCCTACTATCATAGGATCTGCACCCGATTATCTTTAAGGTTGGTGTATTGCCAAGTGCAATGTCTGATAACAGCTTATCACAATTATGTCTCGCTATATATTATTCTAGTGCAGATCTGTTTACACTATGCATTATTAACGTCAAAGAATACACATATATTAAATATACGGGTATAGTTAAAAGGCTGAGCTTTTATTTCAGAAGGAAGGGTTAAACGCCATTAAATTAAATTCTTTTAACCTAATATTGTAACAAAACCATTTATTCAATATCGCTTCAGCAAAATTTTATTCTGTTGTCAATATTAAATTAAGCTTTTGAGTAAATTAAACACTCAATTTTTTTTTGATTAAAATAAAATTTAAACATTAAAACATGCAATCATAATTATCACTATATAATTTCCTTTAATTCAATGTAAAAGCGGTACTGCCTTGAATTGCATGGAAAAAGTAAATTGTTTTAACAAATTTGCTAATTAATTTGGTATCCAAAAACCTTTTTAAAACTTTTTATTTGAAAAACATTCGTATAAACGAGACAATACTCGTAATTATAGGACTAGAAATCGTGTCGGGACGTAATTCCTATTTCAATTGTTATATGCACTAGAACTTAACTCGCGTTATTGTTCATTTTGTCAATCAATTCTGGTTGTAATTGGAAATCATTTAAGCAAACTATTTATTTAACTTTATTGATTTTTCCATATAAAACATTGCCATTTCAAAATACATCTTAAACAACATTTCTGCGATTCAATAAGAAAACATATAGAGCTCAATGAACATCTATATACACCTAAACTTTCACACTAGACCCGATAAGGTTTTAACTGGACAAAGATTCCAATGTCCGGTATCTTGGTTCCATCCATCTCGATACCAAAATTCGACATAAAAGATTCAGCAGTTTAGTTTTGAAAGCGTAACAACCAAACGTTTATTACCATTCCCGTTCTTAGTGATGTTTTTAGTTTAAATAATAGTCAATATGTTATTATATCTCGAACAATTTTACGACCTGCTGTATATACATTTGAGTATTCAAATGTATATAGTGCTGCTAGTATTAGCAGACGTGGCTAACAATAGTCATACGTTTAGTTTATATCAACACATTTATGTGCACGTGCATGCTATCATAGGAATCATAGGCCCTTCTCGTGATATCTCTATCTTATCTAAAATCTTTCAAGATCACAAAACATGTCTACATGTATTGTTGAATAATTTAAACATGATTATTGTTTGCAACATATCAAACCAACAAAATTCGATATTTAATAAGATATCTAGAAAAGATACCGAAAGTAACCACATGAAATGTGATTGTTTTAATATTATGTCTAAATGAGACTTGATAGTTGTAAAAATAATGTGAAAGAATTATTAATTTTGCATGATGAAAATTCCTTTGATATATCAAAATTATTGTAATCTTTCACTAGTACTATTTTATGACTTAAATTGTAGAACAAGCACCTCAGTTTACTTTATGAGATAATTAAATATTAAATGGATTTTCTATCAAACTAAATATATTTTTATATCTCAAGATATAAAGGGTATGTAATAAGTTTAACAAGCCTGTGATATTGTAGCTTCCAAAAAATGAGTTATTTGATGTATTTCTTTTTATTTAAAGATTGATATGACTAAAATAGTTTTTGTTTCTGAAACATTTAAACCTGACCTTCCACCTGAAGTCAAAAGACGCCTTATCAACACTTGACAGCTTCACAAACTTTTTATATTATCCTTTTTGAGAATATTTTCATATTCTATATAAGAAATTAATGAGTAAAATTTTAATTGAACCAGTAATATAAAATCATCTGAAGTACAAAATACTTACCAATATCAACCAACTCCAACTTTGCTTGATCCTCACTGAAGCCTAGAAGCACAGATTTGTCTGTTTTATCAAAGATTTTGAGTGTTAGCAATTCATTCCAGTAAGCAATTGACTTTGCTAAATTAGAACTAGCCAATGAAACTTTCACTACAGGATCTGTAAAAATAATAATAATTTAATGCATATTTAAAAAGTCATATGAATGATACTTACATTTTGAATATGCCTTATTGTATTGAAAACACTATAAATAAATAATAACAAAGGATATGTAATAATGCTCGCTATTAATAATTTTATCAACACACCAATGACTACCAACTATGACAAAGCATGACCATAGCAAATTGTATAAAGAAATATAAATGTTTCATAAAATAAACTTATTATTTAGAGTTGATGAATAATTACAATTTTAGAACCTGTAGTTTTGATTTGTATTTTATATTGAAAATCTTATAGGAAGAGAAGTTGTATGGTAGAAATTTATAAACTCAATTTTTTTTATGCACTTTTTATTTACCTCATTACAGACAGTACAAATAAATCTTCCAAGTTATAGTTTGTAAACCTAAATTAAATACATTCAGAAACATGAACTTTGTAGGACATCTTTTTGTCTATTCTGAGTAACTTTTAATTAATTATTACAAACCTTTATCAATTGGTTGTGGTTTATCAATAATGTAGAATTTATATCCTCCTGGTGCTTCAACATACTTCAAGCCATTTTGTTCTTTCACAGGCCAGTTCGTAGACGCTGCCCTCTTCAAGCTTTCACTGGACTGAATTGTGATACCAAGGAAATCATTTCCACATTCATAGTGGGTGATACCATAATTATACGTTAATTCTACCACAAAGTGATTGTCTTCTGGCCCATACCCTACCATAGTTTTACTCCATCTGTTTGCATAGGGTCTGAAAGAATTATCTATACTATAAATAAAATTGATTTCTGTATTTCTTATATCAAAATAACAGAATATTCTAAATGCATATGGTAGTATTTTACCATACTCAAAATATAAACATAATTAATAAAATGTTAGTCTGTCTATTTGTTCTGGCTGATGGAACTTTCAGTGCTAGTATAGCTTAAGTCAAAGGGAAAATATAGGCTATTTTCTTCCTTATCACAACCTACATGATGTACAAATAAAATCAATATTAGCACAACTCAACAATAAAAACATGTAAAATTCACATGAGTGAAATGGTAGGGTACTATTAATTTCAATATAAATATTTGAATTCATAGATTGATGTCAGTTGATTGTGTTCTAAATTCTATTTCTTTGTGGAAATATAAAATTTATTTTATAGATTAACTAGCTTCTGCCAGCGGCTTCGCTCACTTTCATTTCGATTTTTACACCATGGCTTAAATTATTGGACTTTTAGTAAGGATCCCTAAATTTTTCAAAATATAATAGAACTGTACTATCCAACACTGAACAAATTTTTCAAATCAGACCAGCGGTTTCTGAGATTAGCGCGTTAAAATAAACAAAGTCTTCAGCTTTATAATATTAGTATAGATAATAAATATATTGACAGAGAACTGTAAGACATCATACCCATTACAAGCTGCTTCACAACCCTCTGAAAATTCTTCATGGCGCAATACCTAAAAACAAATAAAATATTGAGTACTTTACTTAGATTGAATACTTTTAGAAGCGCACACCGAACGTAGAACCGGTCATAAGTCCTTGAATTTAATTATGCGAACGTGCAACTATTACAAGTACATAGGATATTGTATCTTGATATAAACATATATTCAAACAATGTACGCAGAAATAAATCCGGCACTCACCTGCATTCCCAGAACTTCACGGTAAAATTTTGCAGTTAATGTTCTATCGGCGACTTTGAAAACGAAATGTAATGCTCGGCCAGAAACCATTTTAATGTTTAAATAACACTTTTATCCTTCGTGAAAATATAGTGCACTTATAAATCACACCTAAAAAAATAAAATCTATTGTAAATTACGTAGAACAGTACTACTTATTAAGTATTCTGTATCTGAGAAATCTGAGATATTAATGATTCAACTTGCACTTTGCAAGTTTGCAGCTGCCAAGATAGTAAATTTGTAACTGACAATAATTGTCAATTTGTCAGACAATTTTTAGTGTCTATTGCCCAGTTAAAAAAAATAATTTCTCAATAAATTAGTGCTGCCAACTATACTTACATATTTTAAATAATGCAAAATACAAAATTTAAAACATAACGTCTACAATTCACATTACTAAAATATGACTTAACGTCTAGAATAAACATTACTAAATGTAATACAAACTTTATAAACTTACAGTTTGTGACTTGTTATAACTTATTCGGTATAGAAAATGGTAGTAAGGAGAACCATTTCTGTTTGAGAGTGTCGATTGAAATGTATTCAATTAGAGGGGCGCTTTAGTAGCATCAGGTACATTTGAAAGAAATTGCTAGAAGTTCTTTAAAGAACGAAAATCTTCAGCTTTATTATGGCGCACTTTATAAAATACGTTAAAAGTAGAATCTTGGTTAATTATAATGAAATGTCCAATAAACATAATAGTAAGGCTTTGGGTTCATCATTTTTAGGTAAATTGTTTATTATTAATCCTATACATAGGTAGCGATAGCTACTGGATCAGATGAAGGTTTAAAGGCGTTCATCTAAATCCATTATCGTATGAGGTAGTAAATTTAGTTATATATGAAGGGTGTCCGTTATTATCAATGCAAGTTCAATATGTACTATTTCAAACAGCAACAAAGTTAATTTCGGACAGTAAATGTGGGTGTCTAAATAATTTGTACCATTCGTCATTCACATCAGCCATCGGCAGATGAATTAAGTTTTACTTTACTTATTTATTTTTGTTTCATACATTATAATAAATTAAAATTAGAAATTGGCACTGAATAATTTCAGAACAATTTCAACTATGCAGTATTTCAATTAGGTGACCCATAGACAATTTAAATATTATTAAGACTCGTGTTCTTATCTTGATTTTGGGCAATCTTACTAAGGATTATTGAAGTCTGTATATCCGTTACAGTTTATATGATTCTAGTTTTATATTTGCTAGTTAAAATTGGTTTTAAGCATATGTTGTTTACTTATTCCCTTTTTTAATAATGGGATTGGGGAAATAGTTCAGGGTAGCTGAAGTAACAATACTCCTGAAGTTTTTAATAATAATCAAAACAATTGTATCAATTGATTCACATAAAACTACATATAATTTCATACAGAAATACGATTAAATATATTTTCTCTTAAATCTATACTACAATCATAATTTCATGGGTATGTTATTTTTTTTTACATTTTCATAAAATATGCAATCAATATAATTTTATATATTTCATAGACATGCATAGATAGATACGTTAGACGAATCCTATTGTTTCTGCTTAGTGTAAATATTATCTTTCTCTCATTTATCTGATTATTTTATAATATATCAGGTATTTCGTTATTTGTGGATATGATCGTGGAAAGATTGTTTGTCTAAAAAGTAAATACATTGATTTTAAGTCCTATATAATAAATAACGGGGTTAACATAAACGAGAGTACCTATAATAATTTATAACATCAAATATATTAATTATAAGTAAATACGACGACGATACTAAGGCTATAAATGCAATGAACGCGTATTAAAATAAATCTTTTTAAGTTAATCACAATATAAACGATGGTAAACTGTAAAAATTATTTTGGCGTTAGAAATTCCCTACAATAATAAATTAAAGCAATGTAAAAAGCCGCGTCTTCTAAATTTTCGCCATTATTTTATTGCATTTAATATAAGTAAAAATACCAACTGGTAGATGTCTGAGAAGTCGCACTGTTTCAGTTTCTCAGCTATGATTAGATGATAATAGTTATACACTCTGGTTTTATACTATTTAGAGCGATTGCAATTTGTTATTTATTAGTAGATATCTGTAATGGCAGAGGAAGTTTACATGCGGCTAAAAGAAATTAATAAACATAAAGAGGGAATGTCAGGCTTTAGATACATGTAGGTACATAATTATTAAAATTATTGACTAGACCGTTCTATAAGTTTTAGTACCTACCATGACAATAATTTAAATAACCAGTTCTGTAAAGTTGCGTAAATAAATTCAATGATATATTCTAGTATTATAAAATATTCGTTATCATGTATATAGGCTTTTGGTCAATATATAAAAATAAAATAAGCATGACGTTAAAGATCGCGTAGTGGTAGACACCCCAACAATTGACCATGTAAAAATAGATTTTTTTCTTAAACAAACAATTCCAGTTATAACTTTAAGAAAAAATATAATAAGAACTGATGAAAGCTAAGTATAGACTATATTTTCATAAAATATTTACCATATTTTACGTATATTTGATACATTAAAAAAGTATCAATATAGAAAAAAATATGACGAAAAAACATTTATACCTTTCAAAATGTTTGAGAATCTCGCGAAGTTAATAAGAAAATTGGAAATTATTTGAAATATTCAAGTTTTTGCCAATACTTCGTTATAGCTATCCTCAGTCTTGCCAACCGTTTCAGAAAAAGAATTAGTGCCTTACTATTAAGTACTCTACGTATTAGTAGATAGCGAAATTCTCAACATTTAAAACATCGAAATTTATTTAGCCCCAAGCATTGCGGAAATCGGTGCGTAATTGTTTACTGTTTGTCCTTTTCAGAATCGTCTTTGTCTTTTCCTTTATCCTTTTCTTTGTCTTTCTTCTCTTGAAGTTGTTGTAAATGCGCTGGAAGAGCCTTAAGAATCGCATGTACCTTAATAATAAAGAAGAAAATAATTGTTATAACCTTTTTATTTTAATCCCACAGATGTGATTAAAAAATACATAGCATAAAGTTAAAAAAAACTGAGTTTCCTACTATTTAAATAGCAAAAAGTTTACTGACATTTGAATATTATACTTACAAGATGTAAAAGCTAATTTCTATATAAATTTTTTCATACTTAGGTAACAAAACTTCCAACATTAAAATAAACCTACTACATCTTGTCATGTAATATCAAAGTTACCTCTTCGGCGACCGCCATCAGTACGAACTCGAATTGTTGTTTTGTAGCTACCATGCGCGGGCGTTGGTCGCGGATGTGTTCCAGTGTTGCTGCGATGTCTATCTCTTTAGCTCCTTTTGCCATACGGTTCAGAACCATGTCGATCAAGCAGTATGTACCAGTGCGACCAGCTCCATCACTGAGTTAAAAATATACTTCTAGTTTCAGTTACTTGACTAGATAAAAACAGGTTTTTTTATAAGGGTTAATGTATAAATACACTTGGTCACCATGAATTTAGATGCTTACTGATACCTTAACCACATGCTATCATTAATTATTCGGTAATGCGCATATTTAAGCGCAGCATATTTAAGTAATATATCAAATATATTTTTAGTTCAACTATTATATTCTTACTTAATTATTATTAGCCATTTTATTATATTTTGTATTACTTATTTATTGATTTATTGATTGTGTAATATCATTTGTACCTGCAGTGGACAACAATCGGGCAAGATCGTCCTCTATAAGACTTGTTCACTTTCCTGAAAATTAAGTCGAATAATCAAGTTAAACTTCATGACACACTTATTAAATAGAATCAATTGTAAACCATTTCAAATCATTCATTGCACTTTAGATACGAATGGGGAAAAATACTAGCTAACTGATTAAATTGAACAGTTGTTTAAAAATCCTTTAGCCTGTTTAGAAAACTGTAATAATGTTATTTATGTTAAATTTAGTATGTTTGTCACGTAATTACGTAAAAACGGATGAATATATAGGGATGTAATTGACACATAGTTTCTTTAACTGCATTAACACATATAATATTTTTTATTCCAGAAATAGACCTTTTTCTAAAATTAAGGCGGATGAAGTAACAATTTAACACTGTCAAACAAACTACCTTCTGAATTCCAGCAAAGCTTTCGTGGATGAGGGTACTCCGTTCTCGGGCCACGATAGGAAGTGGAACTGGGTGACAGTACGAGTTTCGGTAGTGCGTTGGTTCTTCAAGTAAAAACTGCGCACAAGATAGTCGTCGCACCAGATATGTTCGCTTACGAGATGGACCTAAAATTAATTTGTACTCGTATTTACTGTTATTTCAATATAATAATACGTAATAGTTAAGTTAAATGCGTTTTTTAAATCGTATATTCATATTTATTTCATATGTAATATCTTGCACCTTCAGTATTTTCAACAAATACAAACGTATTTGTTGAAAATACTGTTACATTCTAAATTAAAACACACAGTTTTCTAACGGTCTACATCTAATTAAATATTCGTGCTTTTGATAATCATTGAAGTGTTATATGAGCGGAAAGATTTCCTAAAAATAATAAGGTGATTCCTCGAGGGATAGAGAATATGCGCGTTATGACTTATGATTTACTGAAAAATGAAAATAGGTACGTCGACAGCGTATTATTCAATAGTGTTCCATTGGTTTAGCTTGCAAGCGAACGAAACTCGTCTGTCAATGATAGGTATAAAAAATAATTCATATATTACCTCATAAATATGGTAAAGTTCAGATCCTTCTTCAGGCCAGTAACGGTGGCAGAGTTGCTGCCCGTTCTCAGTGAGTCGTGTTAGCATTACCATAACGACGCTGCCTTGCTCCCACACCATTTGCCAGAAGTCAGAAGAAGTGTGTGGCATTGGACCGGATGCAGCAATGTATGCCGGGTTGCGAGGGTCATGGTCAGTCTGAAACAATATTATCAAAAAAAAAACAGTATATACCATGTTATATTATTTTTCCGCTTTTCACAAGTAGGTACATTGTATCTCCGTACACGAATAAAAAGGACACCGATATACTACGTATCTGTGTACTTTGTTATTATTCAGAACAGTACCTAAATATAATATTATTCCTTATAATCCTCTATGCAACTTTATATGCAGTATAAATCCAATTTGATCTTAATATTGTTAAAACCATTACACGACTACAACTAACATTATAAATGTGATAGTTTGAATGATAGACACTTAATTATGCAAAACCGGATGAGTAGATTTGCCTTAAATTTAAGACGGTTTATTAGCAAGAATATAAGATAGGATGGATACGTGTTATTTCAGAATTTGACCTGTTTCTCATGCATAACGTGGATGAAATTGCGTAGAGAGACAATCGTTTTTAAAAAAAATGGCGTAAAGGCTTAAATGATATAATAGGAAATAAAAGCACAACTATCGACACTTACGATTGTTGAAGCATTGATATAGTCCGATCCAAGATGATTTGATAGAGGATTAAGGGTAACCCTAGAGTGGTCATACGGAAGACAGTGCGGGTAACGATTCTTTCCAGTGTTGTCATCCTTGTACGCAGCGGTTGTCGTATTAGGCTCAGCTTCATATGCAACTAAAGCTTTCCATTCCTGTTCTAGGCGGTCTTTATTGCGTAAATGATCCTCCATGTAAGCCTAAATATTAAGATACTATTAATAAACTTTAACGACGAACAGCAAAACCCATAGATATGAACGTACCAAGACCATGTGACCGGTAGATATATCCATGTTGGTTAAAGCGGGTTCCTCACTCCTGCCAATTAAAATGGTTGATTTATTTCAAAGCGAACGAGAGACTATATTCATACGAAAAGTAATAGCTATTGAAGGCCTACCAAGACGAAGTGCTAGACCGCGTAGAAGGAGAGTTTCCATCCGGTTCCCGTGAGAGGGATGTGATTCGTTGTGGGGGTTCAGATGGATGTGGCGCAGGCGCTGTCTGCTGTCCAGTCATCTTGCCGGACATACGTGCACGACATAATTCCTGTCAAATTCCTTTCAGTGAGTAATTAAGAATCTAATAGTTTTGTTAAATTACTCATTACCTTAAATATACTGCAAACTGTTTTATGTTCTGGCGTAATAAAATTTACTATATTCGACATTTACGCTTCGCTAATTCTCAATGCCTTAAAATGTTTAAGAAGACTTTTATCAATTGAGACGGGCTCTTAATTTTGCTGCGTGCAAAATTTAGCTTCAAGTCTGTTCAATAGTCCTCTGTTTCACCTTTATTTCATTAATAAAACAATTCCACTAATTAAATAAATTTGGTTACTAATACCTGATAATCTCTAGTGGCTTCTGCGTCGATTTCCGCTGCTGAAGAAAGGCCCTGCATTTTCCTCTTGGAACTCATATCGCGCTTTAAGAGAATTGCAAAAACCGTGACACCAACTATAAGGACAGCCAAACTTCCAACCAAAGCCAAAAGTACGGGCAGTTCCAGACCCAAATATTGAGGTTCCCGTGAAGTGTCATGACGCATTACATGATATTGAGTCTAAAAAATTTTAATATAATTATATATTTTATTCACAGAGAAATTGCAGTAATTTTAATTTTAGTGACATTTTAATAAATAATTATATTTATATTACTGAAAACTTACCCTGTCTCCAATACCGCTAGCTATGATCTTTGCTCCAGTTTCCTTTCCTATTTCATCTTTTATCGCACCTGTAATCATTTAAACAAATGTTTGCCATAGAATTACATAAACTATCATTCAATATAAATCGTAGCGATATTTATGTTCTAAAGTCATTTACACACGTCATTCATGATTTTTATATGTCTGCTTTGTTTACTGAGGAATATTTATGAAACTTACCAATCTGTCTCGCAACTTTCTCTGCATCCCATCCTCGATTGTTACTTTCAACTTTAAAAGTTACTTCCGTTGGGTCGACACTGGTTTAAAACATTCAAAACATTAATACAATCAAGTAAATAAAATTAAAATTATCTTATTAACAAAGAGCGGGAAAATTTACCGTGGATTAGTAAAAGTATCTTTCTCTAAGCCGAGCATTTCTTCGAGTCTTGCAATGAAAGAGATGCCTTTTTCCCAGTTAGTAAGGAATCTGAGGCAAAAAGCGCAAGTGAATATTACTATGCAGTAAGTAATAGCGAAAGTCATTAAATAAAAAAGAGTTTACCTGTTTTGGAATTTAACAAAGGCATATGATGGATCATACTCGTAGTCATTATGATTGTGGACCCCGCTCTTTCCTGATTGTACCTCGGGATCTGAAAAAAATTAAATCAGGTAATAACTTACGTTTATGT
The DNA here is from genome assembly GCA_025727935.1 of Hebomoia glaucippe. Classification (NCBI taxonomy): domain Eukaryota; kingdom Metazoa; phylum Arthropoda; class Insecta; order Lepidoptera; family Pieridae; genus Hebomoia; species Hebomoia glaucippe. Next base: position 6,282,824 of record JAOSYY010000007.1, read on the forward strand.
GTGATAGTAAAAATGTATACACATTTAAATCATGCATTGTCCAGTACCAGTAGCGGATTAACATATTAGCAAGAGTAGCAGATGCTATGGGCCCGGCGTTTTAGAGGGCCCTTCCCACCATTGCTTTCATAAATCTGATAATCGCAACTTAAACAAACCATGGAGCGCTTTGATTAAATTGTCTACAGGCTCTGTACTGACTTAATCCGTCACTGTCCAGTACTGTAAAATATCGAAGTGATAATAATATATGATTATCATTACTTGATACTACGTTATTACATATTTGTTTTTTTTTTTAATTTACCATTTTTTATTAGTAATTGTTACTAAACACGATTTTACATTCAACACCATTGATCACAACAAGGGACCACAACACAACTTAATAAAACAATAAGCTAAACAAAATTACAAAGTAGAAATAAATATAAAATATGTACACGAATCATTGGGAGTGTTTCGAGAAGATTGGCATCATGCGAATTGTGTTTAATTGAAAGCAGAATGTGCTAATTTAATAAGGGTACATTTAGTGCAAATAAACTAGATAAGACTTGGCAGTGCGCATATTAGTTTGGAAATAAAAAATTTATTGGACGCATTATCTATTCTGCAGCCCTTTTGAGCACACCGACACTAATAAATTACTGGTTCAGGCCACGTGACACTAACCTGTCAGTGGTTTACCCGTATTGTTGTACAAAATCTTTAAAGCTTTTGCGTCCAGTCGCGGCCCGGGCTTTTTAACATCATCTCTTTCCCTACGTTTAAATCCCAATTCTCTATCAATTAAATCTTGAAAATCTTCCGATAGATAAAATTTGGAATTTTCACCTGAAACATTGTCGGTATTTATGTAGAGAGCCTACCGCATAGGTAGCTTCAGCCTCAGTACTATTATGCGTTGAAATTGGTAATGAAAGAAATAAAAAAATAACAGAAAAGCACGGAATAAACTAAAAATAATAATTGATACACCGTACATCGTTTTGAAGGACTAAACTATAATTATTATTGTTCTGATATTACTCCAGATTGCAACAAAAATAATAGTTTAGTCGTATTTTTTAAGGACTAGGTAGAGACCGTCTTTAAAATTCAAACCTTGTAGTTCATCAGGGCCTAGTGGTCCACCTTCTGCAGCGATAGCACCTTGAGGTTTTAGCTTTGATCCAATTATTTCTCGCCAATAATTCATTAAATATGCCATATTATTTTTGTCATATTTTGTCTTAGTCTTGGCTGCTGTAAAGATAAAAACTAAATTAATAAACATATTTCCAAATTTTGCGATTTGCTATGAACACATACTACAAAAGGAATTATACCTTTTGTGTTATATAGATCTAATTCTCCACTCCCATTGTCAAGCAATTCATCTTCCACACCATCTTCATCAAAATAAATCCTTGATTCAGGCATATCACCGGGGTTTTCATATTCAAAAGGAAATTGTTTAGCTGCAAAACTCTGTCTATATTTTTCTAAGGCATTTGAATGAACTTCGGCATCCAAAAACCGGTTACCAGTCAAATATTCAGCTGTGTAAGGAGGAGGTTTTGTTTTATATTTCCTAAAATGAGCTCCCAAACGTTGTTCATCTGTGAATTCATTTGTTTCAGGATTCGGTTCTAACTTGTTTTGTTGTAGTGATTTCTTTTCTGTTTCTATGAATCCGTTATTATCCTCTTTTGGGTTGTTTATTCTTGACTCAGATCGGAGTCTTTCTCGAAATCCTTGAAACGGAATCACTGGAGAGTCTTCAATATCACTCATAAGTATGACATGTCTTAAATTATCGCTCGGGGGTTTGTTTTCGTTAACAAGACCAATTTCAGCTGGAGCTACATCGTAAAGATCGTTAGTTAAAAGAACGAATTTTAAAGATATTTTTAAACATATAGGTATATACATCATATATTTCAATACAACATTATTTAATCAACTTACTTTCTGCCAATATATACGGGGTAGGTTCATCATCTGACGTCAAAGGGGGACTAAATACTTCATTTGCATAATCCGAATCTACTAATGGAGAATTAGGCGTAAATCGAATATAAGCTGTCTCATCCGGTTCAACCTTAACATGAACATATATTTATCATATAATATTAAGAAATACTACTAAGAAACCGCTGTAATTTTGTAAACTTACTTCTAAATTTTCATCACCATCAATTATAGGAGCCGAGTTTAATTTGGGATCAGCAAAATGTTCGCATAGTTTTGAATTTACAGTAGCCGGGTCGCTGAAATAAAAAACACAATTTAATATAACACGTAAATAACATATAAAGCTTACGTACTGTTGCTTTATTAGCTTACGCCAGGATACTCCTGAAATCTAGCGCTACATCGTTTCAACAACAGCGATGTATATTCTATTGTCTACGTATTCAAGTGTATGGTATATGTGTACTTAACTGTTTGAAAAGTTTTAAAAGTGCATTCATATATCACTTGTAAATTATAATATGTACAATATAAAGGAACCGTACTACTTAGATATTTTCTAGACTACTTACAGCTCCTGACGTAGAGCATACAACATGCTTTGTAACACACATTGTGTATAGGCGTGCTCCCAGCGATACCCTTCGGTAGCAAGACGCTGTAACTCGCCCTCAAACCACTGTAGCTGACCGGAACTCATATCATATCTGTACAAGTGGATATTCATCAATCGTAAGGAAATACTGTACAAGAAAAACCTTTAGGACGCTATAGCCTTTATCACGAGGTTTATTTCTCCAAGAAAACATTTATATTATTACTAGCGGTGCCCTGCGCCTTCATCCGTGTCACAATATCCTTATAAAATATAGCCTGTTTTATTCTATATGCATGTATATACACTTTCATTAAAACCCGTTCGGTAGGTGTCGCGTGAAAAAGTGACTACCATTCATACATACTCGCAAAGTTTTGCGTTTATAGTATTAATAACGATGTATTTGTAATGTATTTAATACCTAATAAAAAAAATTATTAAAAAAAACTTACTGATAGAGAGCTCCCTCCTCAACATCATTTTCGTAAATCGGAATGCATTTTCCGAAAGCAAAATCTATAAAAATTAAGAAAAATATGACATACAATATGCCTACTGCTTAAAAATCAACTATTTTTTTTATATTTGAAATCCACAACTTCAGAAAAGCATCTTATTTTAAAATTATATTAAATGTTAATTAGGGAAGCAACAGTTCTTGATTTTTTTTTTGCACTGATTACACTGAAGCTTGTCATTTGCTAAGGACTAAATAAATACAAGTGATAAAGAACTCTTATGCCTTTCAATGCAATATATATTGCGCTTTATGACTGTCAGACCTCATCGATTAAGATCCTTTCATGGGACAATCTAGCAAATATGAAAATCTATCTGACTAGATGAAAGATTAAGCTAATAATAGAATGACGATATCAGGCTAAAGGCAAAAAATGCTTTCGTTAGCTTAATTGCTTCGACGTTGGACTTAATGGCAATTTTAACTTACCATCGTAACACCATTCCACACCCTCAATGCATAGTGTTGAACTAAATAAACACCCTGCAAGCAAAACAGAAAGTAATTATTGAGATTAAACTTAATAAATATTGATACACGGATTTAATTTATAAATGTGAACTAAACAAATGAAGAGTGACTTTCCTTTCAGTTAATCATTCTACCTGAACGCCGTGTTTATCTTAACTGAAGACATATCATAGTTGTACCATTGTTGGCTAGTAAGTAAGCTACTCTATTCAGTAGAATATCGTTATAAGTAGGGTCGATTATTACAGACGTCGTTTGACCCATCGCTATTGAACTTGTCAAATGATGTTATAATTTCATTTCATCATAAACAAATGCACAAACACACCTATAGTCACACTCTCACTCCAACAGAAGTTATCTGTGATTAGTTTTCCAAACTACTCACGACTGTAAAAACTTTTACTAGTAGTTTTGTTCAGACATAGGCGTAGCTAATGTACTACGCGATTATATATAATTTACTATAAGTTTTATCGTGAAAAAATATTGAAACCTTATAATTTCTAGTGACATGTTTAAAGAATAATTAATGAACTTTAACTAATTAATGAAGTAAACAGAAATATTATGATATTAAATGTCGTATAATGTAATATGTTGGCAAACGATTGTGATTACTATGTGATTTAAAATTCTGAGCTTAAGCTTTATGTGTACCGACAGTATACATAAGAGAATGGAGGGATTATTACATAAGACATAAGAACAATAACCGATTAATAATAATCTAGATGTTTTTTCTTAATAATTAAAAATAGTTACGAGGTGATTATATTTTGAAAATTTAACTCAAAATAATACATTGGCGACGGTAATCACTTGCCATAAGCTCGTTTGCTCCCCTATAATATAAAAAATATAAATGTTTTATGTTTATTATGTACCAATATACTGTTACTGTTTCTGCCGAATTTGAATTTTTATAATCTAAAAATATCTATTTAAATATCAACAATTAGGTACAAATGTTAAAAATTATCTTATTTCATTTGAAAGATATTCTTCAGAAATTTACGAAAGCTAAGGTCTGTATATCATTTTTTTTACAGCATTACGAATAGACGAATGTGAGATTCCCTTAATGGTTAGTGATAACTCAGCCACATGACATGATTAATTATTCAATGACGTGCATGTTAGAAGGACGCTCGTAACATCAACATCATATTTTTATTTCGAATGTTTCGATATTCAAAGGTTACAGTACGCCACGAACTATTCAGTTACGTTTCTTTTTTAAGACACCACCCATTCCATACTCTAGATTGCTCGATTATAAAAAGGAAAAAGTTAAAGTAGGTAAAAAAATACATAATCATTGTTAGTTTATGGTACAGTTAATATTATAAACAGATACGGTCCAATTTAACAGAAAAAGTATGTAAAAGTACAAACTTACCTATGTTTCCATCGGCGTACGAGGGCGCCAGCAGGCTAAGCAGCGCCAGCGCCCGAATAGACAACCGAAGATACATTTGGATCATTACATCTGCAAGCACACGTAATTTTACATAGATACCACTATTTCAAAAGTCCATTTACAAGGATCTTCTCGTATCGATAACATATATAATTTTGTAAACTAAATAAACAATATCGTATATGAAAGGAAAATAATCGCTTCGTCGTGGAATACACTCAAACAGTCATGTTTTTATTTTGATAACATGTTCTCTTCCTAAAACTTACATTAAACTTCATATAAATGGGCTTTAAGTCTTACCGCTAAAGGTATGCGCGAGATTTCTAATTTATCGTAAAAAATGAACTAAAATCACAATACAATAGAATAATTTCTTCTAGCTTTACTTATTGGCAATACACTTAATGCAACGCAACGAGCTTATAAACTACACATTAAATACTGGATTTCCATATACACTTATGTAGTTTAGAATCAAAAATGATTTAGGAATGTCCCGGTATGTACTACTGCAATTCTCAGTGGCTACAGTGAAAGAGCAGTAAATTGAAACTGTAATATTATAGTTCTACTACACGAAAAATATTCCAGCTACAACTATGGTATATAAGTTTATTAACAGGTAGCAATAAATATACCTATATGTCAGATACTGTATATAGTGAAAAATAAAAAATAAATGTCTATAGTGAAGAATACAAAAAATAATTATGTCTAGTAATTTTAAAACTGTCATCTCATATTACTGTAGTATGAAAGTTGTGGTGAAAAATTGCTAATATTAATCATCAGGATGGACGGCCTCTAAAAGATAGATTTAAATTTGCGACAAGTCTATTTCGTCTAACAAATTGAATTCACTTTATTTGATGAAAACTTCGAAGGAAAGATTGCGCTTTACTTAATCTGAATATTGCTGAAGATCTAATCACAAAATTGCTAACATAATTTAATGCTTATTCCGTTTAGAAACAAAATTTAATATACCGATTATGTATGCAGCTTTAATTTATTTTAATAGTTTTATAAATAGCTGTATCTTTTTACACAATAACAACTGTAAATGGTCAATTTAATACCGTGGGTCTAATTTATACACGTTAGCTTTACAGTTAATATACATAGATAGATTTCATTGACGTAGGCATTTATGCCCTTTAGGTATATCCCACGCAATCGCTCGCTCTAAAAACTTGTGTTCTTCTTGGGCGTCATTTTAACTATAAATAGAACGAACAGGGTAGCATTATTGAAAACTAGTCAAGCGTAGGGGATGAAAATGATATAGCTAGATATACGAGTAAGTACATACCTCCTATACACCTACGCAGTTATCGAACATAATGTCAAAGGGTTCCTGTTTCTAAAAATAGCTACAGCAGAAGTTTACGAATTTAGATATTATAATGTTTAAAAAAAACAACTAACCACTGATCTAAAAACAAATACACTTTCAAAACATGTCATTAATTTTATCTTTAGCATGTAACAGGTTTTTCAAAATGTAGGTGTAATATTTAAGATAACAAGAATCCCTATATAAAATGATAAAGCTGAATTTAATTTAATATACGTACCATCAGGGTCGCCACTTTATTAGTATGCTATTTAGGAAAACACTGAGATCTTTCGCCGTGGACACCGAAACGCGGGTTCAGACGGGTGGTCCGTCTCGAGATGCAAAATGACCAGCTGTACCTTGCCGCCTGCCGAGCCTGCGCACTCTGCTATATCGATCTTCAGCTCATCCATTCACACAATGCCTTTGCCGCCTACATACACAGTTCAACTAGATGTTATGTACTTCAATCATCATTAGATAACGCGATATTAGCAATTGTCCCTCGAAGCTTCCACTCGAAGCACTCCACTCCAACACGGAATTGGGCCGATAAATATAACGACCGAATTTCCGAATTCAATAATATTGGTGGACATCAAAATACACTCTGAACGAGGTATTTTTATATGGAATAGATTCCTTCCTATTTCATATATTCAAGATGTTTATATTTATGGACACGGAGGCGACGGTACGCCGGGTTATCGTTGAGCGACGTTTCGCATGCTAATGGCGTTGTTGCGATAACAATGTGGGGGATACAAGTCGATAAAGCGAGCAAAGCTTTGTACCTCCGCCCACATACATGTGTACATATAATTACAGGTTTAATGAAGTAATTAGAAATGAAATAAAATCGATTTTAATTTTTTTTTACATTTTACCGACAGCATCGAGTACTATCGCATTTATTATTGTAATTCAAAATATTTTATGATAGTTTTTTTATATAATATGTATATGCCATTTTGTCCAATAACTTATTGCTATTTTGTAAGCATATGATATGAATGTATATATTTATATAGAAACAGGCTTCGAACCCAAGTTTAAATAAAGTGCAATATGATCACGATACTCGACATTATATTTTATAAATGAATATAAATACATATTAAGAAAACAATTTATTTAAAATTCTCTTTATTATGAACATACAGATGACAATACACATATAAGATACTATTTCCTATTTAAATACATCTTAAACTACTGTACAAATTATATATGCATTTTGTTTATTGTAACAATCAATAGTTATAAGAGATACATTTATAAGCATAAACATGAAAATATAAAATATATCAGCCAGATTCGGTAGCGTAATGGCCGCCTATATTATCCTTTACCTTAATCCTACGTATACAATCAATATAGTAATTGTGTAGTTTAAACACTTTAGACAAACATGACACATACATTCAGAGTTAGTCCTCTAACACGATTGTATAATCAATGACAATTGTTTAAAATTTAAGTCAAAGTTAAAAAAATGAATTGACGTATGTCGAATGAAATGTAAAAAATCTAAACTTCTAGGGCAGGTACATAATGGTGAGGCACCTTGCGATATAATATCCCGATTAACTTATATACTTTTATGTATTGACCTATTGAAGTTACATTGTACATACATGAACATGATACAATTCTTTTGATAAATTTCGATGAAAATTGTCTGTGGAAAATAAAAACTTCGCCTCGTAATTATTAAACCGGCATGTAATCAAAACGTAATCTAATGAATAGTACGACCATATTGCATTATCACAAACCTTAAATTATTCAGTGTTAAAAAAAAAATCAATAAAATCACCTAAGCAAATGGCATAAAAATCACTACAAAAATGTATAGCAGCCTTATTTATATACTATTAAATATGTAACTTAAAAAAACAATATCTGCTATATTTTTGAAAATAATTTCGATATTATTCGAACAATTTAGAAGATTGTTTTCCTATTCTAAAACAAACAAAGCTGCCAGTGTCATAAACTATCTTAATTAGTTCGAAAAATTTCTTAATAATCTCAAAAAACGACTACAAAAGAAAATCAAATAGCTACTTATATAAAATGCATTGTTTATACTTTTATGGCAATTATTTTGAGTATAAAGTTAATATTATTGTCAAAATCAATCTAGGTGTCCTACCAGTCCAATGGCCCTTGCTATTCTTAGATTTCTTCTGTAATTTATTTAATTATCACTAATTAAACAAGAATACATTTAAGGTTTGTTAATTTTGTGTAAACTAAGTAGAAGGGCAGAGCACCGATATTAGTAAATAACTGCAATTGCACGTTTAAGTCAGTAATTTCAAACGACCAATAGCAATACGCATATAATGAGTAAAGTCTTTAAGTTTGCTAAATTTCATTAATAATACTAAAGAAAACTGTTACTATTATATTTGCATTTATTTACCACAATCGACCGTTCAGTACTACACCTTGTTATAGAATTGAACAGATTAATGGCTGATTAATTTTTAAGTAGATCTATGTTCCATTTGGCAATAATAATTCTTCAATCTAACTGTAACTAAAAGTGTATTCTGATATTGTTTATAAATGTCATTTTGGTTTAGATGGGCAAGGGGGGGCAGGTCGATGAGGTCGCGGCGTCGGTTCGTACACTTCATCGTACAAACACGCACTCGTATACGACGCCGGAGCGTAGTAACGGCTACTCTCATTAATCTCACTGTAAACATTACTGTCAGTATCGTTCACTTCGTCATATGCAGTTCTAGACGTCGAAGCAACGTTATTGCCGTATCCAGAATACCCGTATCCCATATCTACATTTTGATATTTGAATGCCGAATAATTTTTAGAATTCTCCAGCTGGTCACTGAAATTCCACAATTTTTCACCCTCATCTTTTGGGACGTATATATTTTTTTCATAGTTACTAGATACTTGACTGGCCGGTGTTGAGAATTTCGTATAGTAGTCTTTTGTTTCTAAAGCGAACTGTTGCTGTTCGGGGTTTATATCGAAATTATGGTAAATGGGAAAGTCATCTCTAGTTTCCGTAACAGCGCCTGATGTCGAAGGATCGTTCTTGTTTATACTGCTATTGGCGTAAATGTTATCGTAGTTTGTGTTTTTCGACCTGAGATTCAAAGAATCTGATATCCTATCATCTAAAGAGATTTGTGCCAATGAATTGGTTACACTGAGGTCTGAGAGAGCATTATTACTAGAATTATTTATTAAGGTACCATAAGGTATCGTATTAACGTTGGAGGTTACCGCATTATTGTAAAATTGTGTGTTTAAATCATTGTTGGAGTAGGTTTGATATTGAGATTCATTTGTTATCTGAGTATCGGTAATGTTAATATCGTAATTAGGTCTTTGAGAATCGTTGGGTCTAGTGGGCCAGAACTGTGACGTGTCAAACGGATCATTTCGTTGTAGAGTGTTACTAGAAGTCGCTAGAACATTAAGGCTATCTAGTGATTTAGCACCATATAAATTTGGTTGATTTTTCGTATCTGACGAATATGTGGGAAGACTCTCTATACTTTGTTGACCCCAATCTGCTTCTTGCCCTGAAATACATTATTAATATATACATTTAGAAAAATAAATTGTAACTATGGTTAAAATAGCTTTTTATATATTTTTTTCGTTTAATTTCGTATTTATATGTTAATGTTGTGTAACACAACAAGTCATAAACATGGTTCGTTTGTTTAAAATTTTTCTTTTCCGATTCCTAAAATATACAAATATTTTGATTTTATTTCACAATCATCTGATAAAAAAACGTTTTCTTTGAAAATTTGTAACTTTCAGATAATATTTATCTGCCACGCGTCACATTTTAATGAAAGTATTTTAATTAATTAACAAATGCTTACCAACTTCAGGTACATCAATCGGTTCATCGAGTAATGAGAGGTTATGATTGGCTATAGGTTTCTTGGGCGTGGTTCGATTTGTAGCTGGCGGGAGATCCAAGTCAATCAAAAGATCTTCTTTCACTACAACAATAAAATTTAAAGTTTATAGATTTTATTTAATTTTTTATAAGAATTAGATTATAAAAATAGGCATTGGATAAAAATAATTGAGAAATTAATTGCCAAAAGGAACATTACTGAATTATTTACTTTGAGATTAACTTATTAATTTGTTAAAAGTAAATCGGAGGACGAATATAGACATGACCGACTCTATTAGTGACATAGAGAAACATAAACTGAAACAAACTAACACCAATAAAACTGTCTATCAGTATATTTTTGATACATATATAATATACAAATATCGTGTTTCAATGTTTTTCTTAATGGTGTCGAAAACGACTTAGCCGATTTTCATGAAATTTTCTATACTATGTGTAATTTGGATCAATTTAAAGCATAGGATTTTGTTTTTTTCGAATTATAGACTAAATGTTTTTTTATTGTTGTGTAACACCAAAATTAACTAACCTTGACTTAAGCTCTTCGACTGGTTATCCCTAGCTGCTCTTGCAATCCGTTCATTATACAGTAAAGTTCTATCATTGATCAGTTTGTTGTAATTGAAATGTTTACTAGCGCTGTTCCCAGCTCGTGTGGTCGCAGGTTGTGTAGACTCAATTGTTCGACGTTTGCGAAGAATCACGGCTGAATCATCTGAGGTTTCTGCCGATACTGGTGTTTGTGTCGAATCTACAATAGTATTAGATCTATTATAACGCTTTTTATATAGAACCATACCTAGAAATGTACTCTTCAAGTCTATTTAATACAAAAGAAAGCCAGCACATTCATTGCTGTGCTTCGTATGGTGAAAGGACACAAATATTAGTAATATTTCGCTTTAGGTTAGTTTTCATAATAGGAGCTTTAAAATTCATCCGAATCCGGAATATAAGTTGGATAACAGTTATTTGCTAATATTTTAAAACATTACATGTTAACTAATAAAAAAGTAACAAATGAGTTACATTTTTTCCAATATTAAGCTAAATATTTATTGACTATAACAGCCTTTGTTATGAATAATTACGCTAATATAATTCCAACTCACGTCTAATATAGTAGATATACTTACAAGTTACTCATATATTGTGCTACATATTATATAGTTTCAAGTAACAAGTCATTGCTATAAGAAACACGTACTACTTCGACCTTGATTTACTTGAACTAATTCTCACTTGTTTCATAATAAATATTTACATCCCCATTGTATATTTATACTAATACATATATATATTTAATCTAACCTTTTAGTTTGGTTTGAAATATAATGGAATATTTAAAAAAACTTATTTGTACATTTCAAACATTTTTCCATTATACATTTGGATTCTATAACAAAATAGAGGCCTCACTCGAAAGTGGGGAAAATCTAATAATATATTTAAATCTCGTCAACAGTAATTGCTACTCACATAAAATAAAAAATGGAAAGGAAATTGTACGATTAAATGTGTAAAATTTAAGTAAATAAGCTAACAAAGGTGTAACAGCATTATCATAAGAGAAACAATGAATAACAATTTAACGTAAATGTTATTTCCACTTAGTCATTGATTCTGAATGTTGAATCTATTACGCCTTTATGTTAAATCGTCATATTATATTACTTACGTTCAAGGCTCAACTTGTGCTAATATTTTATCAAATAAACAGCAAGCTTAACTTACTTTTATTAAATGAATTAATATTGTTAAATGACTGAGTAAATACTTAAAACAAATACTAAGATAAATCGACGACTAAATCTGATAGTGAAAGTGGCAATAATAAACACGCAAAGTGAGATGGGTATACTTAGCGCATTCTTGAGACTGAACTTATATCAACTACATTATTAATAAGAATCTATAACCATTTTGTTAGCTAAAATCAGTGACTTGAGTTCATGAACATTTTTAGATTTAGAAATTTTGTTCTATAGGTTCCATGTGGACACCAAAATCGGTCGATCAACTTTGATAAAATTTTAATTAAAAAAATATAAGTACTCAGAATCTCAAGAATCAACTGAAGGTCAACTTCGCTTTCTCAAACGATAGTGAGTGTATGACGATGTTATGACACGCCCGTGTATATATTTATCCTTATATGTATGTGATAATGGAACTTACACAACAGCGTAATGCGTTTATAATTAACAAATTCCCGTGAAGGTATTATCAAAAGAATAATTTTAATAATTCCGTAATCTCACTAAACCTCATTTTCATTAAACTTAGGATTTATCAGTAGCCAAATCGAATCTATAATTTTAGTTTCTTTTTTTTAGTTTAGATTTAAGGAAAAATTTATTTCATAGATATTACTACAATATTGGAATATAGGTTCCAGTACCAATATAATGTTTACTATAGGACATTACCGTATATTCAGTTCATAGCATTTCAATTTATTTTCCATCAATAACTTATACGTCCTGTTTATAAATTGACCATATAATTGCACTATCGATGTAAATAATACAGGTTAGTCGTTGTATTGAACTTAAAAATATAAAATATCTCGTATTGCGGTAATTGTGCGAGATAAACTTCGAAACTACTAAACCGGTAGTGATGAAATTGAGCCACTATGCTCCATTTGTATTCCAAACAATGACTTTGGCTCCCCGAGTGAAGCTGGGTCGAATCGTTAATTACATATATGCTTCATATCCATACAAATATAGTAAAAAACTCACGTCTTCGGCTCGGAGACAAGGTTTGAGCTTTTTTGGCCGTTGGAACACTTTTATTTTTCGAGACCGTCACAATCGTACTGAAAATTAATTTTTATTAACAATTAGATATATTTGTTTGAAATACACAATCAGTTCTGTTTGGAGTGTCAATGTTATTTGTCTTAAGTATATTTGTAATACATTTTGAAGATTTTGCTTATCAAAATTTGTTTATTATAAAAAAAAAATATTTTCATTAATTGCTTTTGATGGACATCATTTATTTAAGTCGTTATGTACATGAAAGAGAAAATTTATATAACCTGTATCATTAGATACGGCATGACATAGACGCTAAATTGAAAAACTGCTTTCCAGAATATAGTCTACGCAAACTATTTCGATTTAAAAAAAAATTACATACACAATAGAAATATTACCTAGGAAATAAGCCAACTTCGAGTGTGCGCTGATTCTGTCCCTTCCACCAATGCAACTCGGGTCGTTTGTCAATCAGGATAATAGCGTCGCCCGCTTCTATTGTCATCTGACCTTGCTTTCTGTAACTGAATTAGCCGTTTTACCTTTTAGTGTAGTCGCTATATTAAGATTTTTTTTCATTTTCAATAATACAACAGAAAAAACCTGATTACTTTTGGATAACACATTAGAGCCCAAGTAAATTTCATTGAAAGTATATTTCTGTTTTCAAACATGTTAAATAAAGTAATTACAAAAATTTTGAAAAGTTTAGGATTATACCTTAGGTCAGCAATAGCGGTTTCAAACTTATTAATTTCCATGTATTGTAATATGCCGGAGAAAGTGGGTCTTTCTTTGGGATTCAGGTCCCAGCACTGCATCATTAACATATACACGTCTGGGGGGCAAGCAGCAGGGGCAGAAAGACGCTGTCCTTCCCGCATTATTAAACGAAGTATTTCCGAACCGTTTAATCCTTCAAAATGTAAAAGCATATTGGTATAAGCAATTATTAAATAAGAAAAAAATGATAATTTATGCGTTATTAAATTCTGTGTGAAATTTTTCCATACCAATCTATCAATGATAAAAGTGCATTCATTTTAAATGGTTTAACATGGAACATCGCAACAAAATCTCTAAATTGATCACACGATCTAATTAAAATCCATTGTTAAGATGCTATAATACAAAGAATTCTAAAACAGTGAATGGAATTTTCAATAAAGAAAGGTTATTGTATAATTTTTTCTTTACGATACGGCACAAAATTACATTTAATAAATTTTAAATATAAAAATAAACGTATTATACGTTACTCACCTATCCAAGGTTCGTCACCAAAAGTGTACATTTCCCATAGTGCAACGGCAAACATCCACACATCAGATGCATGTGAAAACTGCCGAGACCTTAAGGATTCGGGTGCACACCAGGGAAAAGGGACGCGGCGCCTTTCACTCATTACATAGCAGTCATCAGCATCAGGTAAGGCTCGCATTAATCCAAAGTCTCCTATTTTTACCTACAATATGTTGTAAGTTGTATAAATGTGCAGTAACTTATTTTTATAAATATCTAATATTTAATGACTAAAAATTTTGAAACTTTATACATAGCAATAGAGAAATAAAAATAAAAATCTCACCAGTTCTAAGCTAGATAATAAAATGTTTCTACAGGCGAGATCTCTATGAAGAAATCTGCTCTTTTCCAAATAAGCCATACCAGCTGCAACTTGCCCAGACCACTTTGATATGTATTTTAATGATACTTTTCCATTTTGACCTCTTATATAGTCGAGTAGAGCACCCATTGTAGCAAGTTCACAGACCATCATTAATGGATGAAAAACCACACCATGAAGTTTTATAAGATTAGGATGTTTTAAACTGTGCATAGCCTCAACTTCTCGTCTAAAGTCATCATATATACCTGGCTGTGAGAAAGCATCAGCTTTCAGGACTTTTACAGCAACAGCAATTGTTTTATTGATTTCAGACACTTTCCATTCCCCTCTTCGGACTACTCCAAATGATCCTTTACCTAACTCATTATGTAATCTATAAATTAAAAATAATTGTTATGTTTTTTTGGCATAATAATGAATATTATTTATAATGTAGAAAGTCATTGTTAACACATTGCTGAACACATGAATAACATCTCTGAATATTAGCTTTTTCAATTTCATTTATATAAAGATGCTATATTAATAGTAATATAATTTGTTGTTATACTGATCCATGAAGTGGTGCATGCATTACAACAAAAATATATTCAATATACTTAAAACCAGTTTTTTACAAGTCGCCTTATATCCTGCATACTTAATAAGAATTATATCACATAAAATAGAGAGATTATCTTAGGAAGTTGGTCATATTAACACTACTAACTCAAGAGTAAGTATAAAAAATGAACTATGTTATTAATATCTTACACAATATCTTTTTCTAAAATGATACATGTAGTACGTGCTTCAGCTATTGGTTGTGGTCTTAATGTTGACTCTGTCTTATCCCTGGAAACCGTAATGGATGACCCAAAGAGTTTATTCCAAAATTTACGATTCCATAATTGCAATTTCTTCTTTCTCACTGCATCTAACAGTCTTCGTATGCCCGGTTTGCTAATGCCAATTCTTTCAAGATCCTCTGTATGCACATAATCAAAGTGGGCAAGTCTAGTTATCTACAAGTTAAATAAAATGGTTATTGAACTACCAATGATTGAAATTTAAAAAATTTCAAGAAATTAAGATAAATTATGATAGGTATTATTTATTAGTTAGTTTATAAAACTCATATTTATCAGTAAACAAAATTAAAAAGAGTAAGTAATGTGATGTCTCCACAAAGCCGAGCTTTTATTCGATATGATTTCTTTACTGATTGATAAGTAATAAAAATAATTATTGAATATAGACGTGATTTCACTTACTTGCAATTGGTCTCGGATAGGTAAATAAAATTGTTCGAGTTGAACATTTTGTAAAATCTCACACAACCAATCAGTTCCTGAATCCATTTTTATACTACACAAATTTCTTATTTCACAAAAATATTTCTATATAAGGAATCATTTCATGCAGGATGTTATAATCGAGCTATGAAAACGTTAAAAATAATGGCATAAAAAATAATAAATGAATGCCATCAGAACAAATAGCCCTTTGGATCTACTATTTTCACTAAAATAATAACAAACTCGTCACTATTCGGTATGAAACATACAATACCGAAAACATTATGAATTAAAATTATAGGTACGAACAAACCATTACCACTTCACTCATCAGCCATCACTGTCATTTGTCATATTTGTAAACATAGATTGAACAACTTCATGTCATTATTTTTTGACCAATCACAAGTAGCAATTTACACGTGCACAAAATATCGATATCTATCTGTGATAATTAACGATACTGTTAGATCTCTGTCAAGATTTTTGGATTATATTTCTGTTCTTCTTTTTAATGTTGATTATTTTTAAATATGTACAATAATTCCTGATATTTTAGGAAAAGATTATTGTTTATTATTAATTTAGCAATATATTCTCTTATGATTGGAACCTCCAAAAGAACCGTAGCGAAGTCTCATAGCGCGGAGATTAGGTTTATAAGAGTGTAGTAGGATTCTCATATAAAAAATAATAAACAGTATAAACCCTCTTTTTATTAAAACTTCATTCGCAAAACGACGATTAGTAATCAGAGGTACGTAATGTTTGCTAATGTAATCAATGTTAATAGTTTCTTGAAATAAATAATTTTTACATTTATTTCAATATACATTAAATATATAATTACATACCTCCGGATATAATTTATTATCAAATTTGAAACTTATAAAATGCAAAACGTTTCATTAGATAGTATATCCGATACTAAAATAGTTGATTTTGGATGTTTACCTGTTGATACAACGATCGAAAAATGTATAACAATACAAAATACGAAAGGGGTAAGATATTACAGAATGTGTTTATTATACCAAATATCAATCTATTATTCCTACTTAGTTCTTTCTTATCTTAGGAAAAAAAAGTTAACATATTTTTTATTTTCAGAAAACTCTAATATACCGTATATCGCATATGTACGTTCAAAATAATGTGGATAGAGTATTCAATGTTGCCATAACTTCAACACCAGTAGAACCACTGGAGAGTGCAGAAGTCACGATTACTTTCAAACCTAATGTAGCGGGACAATCATTTACTGATTATTTTTTAATTGACGATATTTTAGGAAATCTTTACAGATTGACTCTCACTGGCAAATGTTATGGTATGCCACTTGCTTTTTGACTAATTTTTACCTAATTAAATGTGCGCCTTAATTTTGGTGAAATCTATGTTTCGCCGTTTTCAGTTAATTTTATTTCCTATAATGCTCTTTAAAGGACCAGAACTTAAGCTTAACAAAAAGAAACTTGTTTTTCGTATATGCAAAAATGTTATGGAACAAAGGACGGAAACTATTAACATCATCAATAAATCAGCAATTGACGCGCCTTATCAATGGCTTTTGCCACTTACTGGACAAGGCTATTTTGAAGTAAAATTTATAATAGTACTTTTATTAGTCAAATTAATTTTTGATATTCTTAAAACGGTTTCACTCAAATTGCACGTTTGTTCTGCGCTTTCCACAAATTAAGTGTATGGTAGACTGAATAATAGATACCTACGTTTAAAATCATATCACTATCATGGAGATCCTGCTCCTTATCTATTAGGAACAATATATGCGACCTAGGGTATGCCTTTTTTACGAGAAGGAAATGCGTTTATTACACAAACCGCTATCCGGTTATAATGGTCTTGGCCTTCCATAGTTACTCAGCTGACGAGCCACATGGGGTCTCAGAATACTTGAAGGGAATACCCTATAAAACCTGGCTTTCCGTCTTTGCCTCCGTCCCGCAGGGCCACGGGATCGCGGATTCAAAACTACCATCGCCCCGGGTTCTTAGTATGCCTGATATGGAATATTAACCTTCATATTCTGCAGATATCTACGGGAAACTGTGGTGTGATTCGTGCATTTGAGACCATCATTGCGACGGTCCATTTTTCAGGAATTGCGCTAGGCATATATACGTCGGAGCTCGTATGTTTAGTTTTAAATCAGGTATAATAATTTCATTTATTGGATTCTAAGCTTAATAACTATTCATAAGTACCTTTTCTAAAAGATACAAGTTGTTTACTTAATATATTTTCTTGTCCATCTAACATTTTTACAACTTTAGGAGCCGTTGTTCTTAAACGTAATCGCGGCTGTCATCTTACCTGGAAACCCGCTGTATAACTTAAATGACCATGTATTCGAAAAGAATTGGAAGCGCAAACGGCGTTCCATTCAACTCATGGAAAATAGTCTTAACCGTTTGAGTTATATACCTTCGGCTTCCGTGTTCGAAAGATATTTAGATTTTGGCACTGGCAGTGTAACTGATGTCACGCTGAATATATCTCAAACTTTATGCGTTACAAATCATCAGCAAGAAGATGCTTATATGCTTTGGCACTTAGGTGAGCCCTAGAAATTATGAAGTATTACGGAAGAGGTAAGCTTATATAGTTACGCTATTATAAGGACATAATCGTAATAATTCTTATCTTGTTTCAGACCCAGATAATGTGTTTTTAATAGATCCGCTTGAATCAATAATTCCTACTAATGAATCTCGATTATTTACTATTAGATTTAGGTAAGATTGTCTCTTTACGAATTTATATTTGAAAAAAATCGGGTCATTACATATTTTGTATAATGAACTGATATTTAAATATTCTATGTATTTTTTTTTATACAATAGACAGGCAAACGAGCATACAGTTCGCCTATACTAAGCGATTCTTGTCGCTCATGGTCACCTCCAAGATCACTAGATCTAGAAGACGCGTTGGCAATCTTTAAGCTTTGTCCTTAATATATTACTTTTCATATATAGCGATGTTCTACTGCCGGCCTTATTTTTATTTTGAGTATTCAGAAAATCAAAAACTGAAATTTAAACGCGCACAGCTCTTCAAGATTTTCCATCGATGAACGGAAATCTAATACATATTAATAATAGTTCATATTGTAAATATTAAAAAACTCAATAATCATTATAGACCTACTTTCGAAAACGATGCATATGGGTTTCTACTATGTGGAGATTGTCAACATAAAGTTTATGATATTGATAACGTTGATGGAGTCAAAATTAAACACACTTGGTTCAGAATACCTTGTATCGGAAACACTTTAGCGCCTTGTGCTGAATGGACTACGGATTGGGATTGTCCGACCGAGGTTATGAAAAGAAAACACATTGTCTATTGTTAATATTAGATTTTGGTCAAGGTTGCGTACATCCCGTTATTATAAAAGTGTTTTCTGGCTTACATGTGAAACGTACCCATTTTTAAGATACAAATGAAATATAATGTACCCATTATATGTATAAATTATCTTATAGTTAAATAAACAGGCAAAGTAACACATGTAGACACATAAACCTCTTTATTTAAAACAGTAACTGTGTCTCACGGGTTCATCCTTGTTAATGTCATGAATTAAAAGTGGTTACGTCTGCTATTTGCCAATGAAACGCATCAAAATCGATCTAGCCGTTTTGGAGATTAGCCGATAAAATTAGTATTACAAGTCGGAAGCGTAGTTTTGAGTGTAATTAGAAAAACACTTAGTCGATTATTACAAAGAGAAATTATTATTTGTTTAAATGTAATGTTGTATGTAATCTTCTATGCCTTTTACAGATTGTGTTACCACCAACAGTTCCTGCGCGGAGTACTTTTGCAAATTTCCTACTCTCAAATAAATATGATAATCCAATGCAGTTTAAGTTTGAGTCACCATTCGAAACGTATTGTATAATGATACTATACTTTTACCTATTTATACAGTAACGACTTTAATAATGCCTAATTTGGTCTTATACTTGCTAGAAATTACGTGGTTTTGCCAATGTGTGGTATTATACAAGGACGAGGATGGCAGATTATATCTGTTGCTTTAGAGCCCAAAGCTTTGGGACAGTATTGTGAGACTTGGGATTTGGTAATTAATAAATACCATAAGGTAAGTAATAATGTTTTTTATCTATGGTCGCTTAACTGTTGAATTTTGACTGTTCATAGTTTTTATGTATTGATATCTTACTAAGTAGGAGAAATATAATTAACTGTTAAAAATTAATTAGTTGTAATATGCACTTGTGGCGATGTGGTACACAATATGTTATATCAAATGACGACAGGTTACCTATGAGGGTCGTTCGATAATCGATAAAATTTTACCCCACAAACCTAAGCCTTAATTATCCAAAAACACGAATTTATTTTTAGTCATATTTATATAAAGTCATAAAATCTATCTACAATATATAAAGTAGAACAGGCCGATTTTATACAGTTTCTTATTTAAGAAATAAGTTCATTTTAAAATAAGAAATTAAATGCATGACGAAAAGAAATATTTTTGTCTGTTTTTTTGTTGCGTTATTCTTCGAAAGGGATAGACCGATTTTGAGGAGACTTTTACTTCAATAACTTTAGATGCACATCGTGAGATTTCATAATGAATCTAAACCGCACACCACAGCTGGTTGTGTGGTTGTCATATGAAATCAAACTCATAGTATGGTTTGATTTTTTGCAAATGAAAGATGACGTGGTTCCCTACATTAAAGTGAGAAGTTAATATTTTCGTTCAGTCGATACTGATGAAAATTTATTGACTAAGGCACGTCTATGTTTATTTGGTAATGCCGAAACGAGTGAAGTGGAAGTGATGTCTCATGGCTACAATCCAGCGACACATGCAATGTACGAGTTCCAGCCAACAATCACCGGTTGTACTAATTATTGCTCAGCATATTTACATAATCTTACCAGAATGAGCGTACAGTGAGTGAAATATGTTACTACTTCTTTTTGAGTATCCTTAAGAATCGTTTTTCATGCAAGGCACACCGTAAGCGAATAAGTCATGTATATGTTTACAAAAGCGTCACATTTTTCTGCTCATGATAAACGGTATGTCTCATAGTTAGGGTCTAAAATTTATTATGTCAATTATCAGTAAATTCTAGTCCTTTTCGGACCACAACCTAAAAGGCAAGCAAGCCTAAACCTAAAATATGAGCACTTTAAATTAAGGTGTTTCTTTAGTTCTAAGGACAACCAACAAATTTTTGATAACATGTTCATTTTCTCTCAATATTTTCTTCGTGGATGTTTCTCCTATTCGAACTCAGTAAAAATCAAAGAAAAAGCTAATACGTTTTATTCCATATTTTACAAATCTTGATTATTCTATTTAGCATGCGTGTCCTAAACACCGTGTCTTGGTTGGGAGCCGATAACAGTGGTTTAATTGTACTGTCTCCCAAAGAAATACTAAGTTATCACTGGTGGTTCTTTCCTAAAGAGCATAATAAGGTTTATGAAACAACGGTTACCTGTTCTTGTGTCTGTCTTATTGACGGCAGGTAGGTAAAGAAATTTTTTAAATAATTGTGAGATGATATTAGTAAGCGGTCCTGAAAATTAAACGTGCCAAAATTTAATAATTATAATATATTTTTATATTGATATATTGGATGTATATACATATTAGATTATTTTAGTACTAAACATGAAATAGATTTTCGTTTTAAAATTAAGTATTAATCACATTAATTTAATTTAATAAAATTTTCAGGCCTGTTGGAGAACCTACTGAAATATTTATACATATAAGTGGATTTTCAGAACTTCCCGATTTAAGGGTATATTTTAATAATGTTTTGATACCGGCATCACACCACTTTTAAAATCTCTTTTTCTTGCGTTCTCACACTGTAGTAACGTAACGTGTTGCTCCGGAATAATGCGTCAATCAATTTTAGTTGAACTCTCTAGGAGTATTTTAATTCGCAACGCTAATATAGTACTTTGTTTTGAAGGTTTTACCAAAATCTTTAAATCTCCACGATGCTGTAGTCGGAGAGAGCGTACCGTTCTCCATAACACTGTATAATTACGGATCGTGCTATTTTACTTCAAAACTATATCATGTTATTGATGGCATGGGCGATGATTATAGCGGCGATAAATTTGAAATTGACTCCGCAATTGTAAGACTATACATATTTATTTTTACATTGCAAACGTCAACATACATAATAATGTATAATTAGGCTAGAAAATCAAACGAAGTAAGCAAAGAGAATAGTCCTTTTAAGACCTATTACTATAATGAGTCAGCAGTTATGGTACGCTAAATTACGTTATTGTCTTTCGAACAGTAATTATACTGTTATACTTATATTAATAAGCTTTTAATGCAACTAGTAAGAAACCAGGTAATTTAGTAGATAGTTGCTGCCATTCTTTGTTAATTACAAGTAAGTAAAAATATATTAAAGATAGAAATCGAAATTAATAATATATTTTATCATTCCTATTTTTATGTATTTAAAGCGGTTTGTCTTGTTTAATTTAATCACCACTTTTAATTTTTAATTAAAGATCTTTAAATGTGTTATTCTCAGATAAAATAAAGTATTACCACTGTAGTTACAGTACAAGTAGTTTGTAGTTACATTGTTCTACTAGACATTCAGTGACAGAAAGATCTTAAAAACCTGGAGATCGGCTATCATAATGTATCAAGAGAGTTCTAATTGCAGTTTTGTGCATATTTAAAATTCTTACTAATATAATATTGTATATTGTACTTAGATATCTTAATTAGATTTCTTTACTTAGAAAAATGTATAGCCCAAAGTAGCATTCAAAATTATCAGTTACAATAAGATTTTTAATTATAGAACAGTTTAAAACCTTCCAATCATTGTGAAGTAAGGATGGTAGCAACTGCTCATGGAGCCGGTTCGAGACAAGTGGATATCAAATACACTGTACTATTCAGGACAGAGTTTGATGAGGTTGAGGAGATTCAGCCGATAAAGAAAACTATTTGTATTATATGGTACGATGGAATCTACCCGACTATTAAGGTTAGACTTTATAATAGCCGTTACGAATTGATTTATCTAGCAATTAAAATCATGGTAGAGTAAAAATAAACTCTTATCGCTTTATCATCAGTTCAAGTCCATAATACAAAATAAATGTATTCTCCGAATTATAATTTAATTTCATACGAGAAAAGTAGATAATAAAGGAATTTTGAAAGTTAATTACATTGTTTGTAAGGTGTAATTCCTAAACTTAAAACATCTACACATTATGCCTTAATAATTGTAGATACCCATAAGATGCTTTAGTAATTTTTTTTTTCTTTTAATTAATTTAAACAAATTATTTCCTAAGATTTATTCTATAGTATTTGTAATATGGTACAAAATACTTCTCAAAAAATTGCAGATAAAGCGTACAATATCTGTAAAATGTCCAGTTATATTAAGCAATCATTGCGTTTGGAATATTGTTAACGTGGCTGAGTAAGTACACGTAGAATATTTATGTTGGTAATTATCCTGTTGAGGGAACGTTTGGTAGTACAAGGCTGTTGGTTAACGTGTAAGCTATGTTCATTGAAACCAAAGAATCGTTTTATTTTTAATACTAGATTTTAACCGCGGCCTCGGACGCGTTCACTGCGATTTATTGACACTGTTAGTGGTATATATCTATGTATAGTATTTTTAAGTAAATTAATAAATGTATATATGTACACGCGGTTCCTACAGGTAGAGAAAATAATTTTATATATCAATAACTTATACTATATTATATAATTTGTGGTACGATTAATCCAATTGCGAAGAACACGACAAAACCCGTTGTGTAGTTTCAGAGATTACCATGTATATACAGATTTACAGACAGATAAAAAATTAAAATACAGACAGGCTGTTTCAACTCATGTATTATATGTATAAATAATCGGTTCTATGTCTTTATTTTTAAGTGCATTCTTATTTAAACAAGTATTGCAGGCTTAACAAAGCACTTCAAGAATGTCGCCCAAACAAACCGCTTAACGTTAACCTTTATGCTCCTGATCTTTGCTTACGATCCGAACCAGTTGAGATCATATTTGTAATGGGGTGTGTCTATGATGTACCCGCACCTTGGAGCCTGAGGCGGGAGAAAATATGCGATTGTGAAATGGTCGAAGTTCAAATTGGAATATCTACCTATGTGATGAGACATACGTGTGTCCATAGACCGTTAGTGGAACTACTACCTGAGAACGGAATTGTTTCGGTTATTAACGTGTTTTTATATTCTTGTCTTAGCAAATCTACACCTTACGCCCTTTCGGCATAGAAGTTTTTTTTTTTAAATAATAATAAAATCTCAGAATAAAATTTAACTCTTTAAATTAAAGTAAATTTTTATTAGAGGTATGCCTAAACTTAGTTAAATATTAACCACTGTCGACTTATTTCAAATGTTGTTCTAATTTTTTAAATATTTAAATACATCTCATTGAAAAGATAGAATAAGTAATTCGTAAGACAACGTTGGTGAAATGATTTTATATGGTTTTATAAATTGTAGCCGGACAAACCAGGACTTTTACATTTAAAACTACAGTACAGTCTTGAAGGAAAGAACACTTTATGTTACGTATTAACGATGCCAAACCATCGCATTATTAATATATTCGTAAACATCTTCACTCATATGAAAGCGAAGGGCGTTCTCACGCCGCTGAGACGGAACGTAGATAATAACGACTACTTGACCATATTGGATTGTGGTAGAGTGCCTATTAATAACCTAGATCCAGTTATACGGGTGAGATATTTCGTTGTAACATAGTACGTATTGAGAATTGTGTAAACATTTTATTCTGATATTATTTATTTTAATTTTCAACATAGGTATACGTAGACATCGAGGAGGGAAGCGAAAGCAATGATTTCTTATGACAATATTTCATAAGCAATTTTTCTCTACTGTTTAGAGAACATGGTCCCTTTTTCTAACTTTGAGTTAATAAAATTTGGCTAAAATCAATTAATATTTAATAGCTTTCTAAGAGAGCTTTGGGGTATAAAGTATAAAATGTTCTAGATTGTGTGGCTCTATAACCCAACCGATGTGTTTACAACATGGCGTTTACTTCGTGGTAATACGGCTACCCCTGACACAGTGATACGATGTTTACAATATTTTGCTGAAGTGCCACCGGTTGACAAACTGGCTGTACCGTTCGCTTTCATGCCTACGGAGATGATCGATTACGAGGTGATTACAAAGAAACATATTTTGTACAATTTTCTTCAGTTATTAAGAATTATTTAAGACAGTGATTTAATCATGACATCACATCAAGGAAAGTATAAAGATCGTGAAAGTTACTCGTATATATACAGAACCGGTATAAGTACATGTAAACAACCAAACATACATACATAGTACAGAATTTTTGAAACAAACTATTCTTATTTTAATTATATTCCTCTAACATTACTCATAACCTAATTAGGTACATTGCATGTAATGTATGTATATGGATATATTATAGAGAAAAAAAGGCCTACGTAAAAGCAAAAAACATTTTAGATGACATTCTACTGTTCGTTTGGCTATGAAATTGTCAAGATCCTGGTAAAAGGGCAAGGCGGTTTACCAAACTGCATTGAAACGAGACTGGATATACCGAGCTATGTGGAACAAAAAATTCGATCTGCCTATACAGAAGATGTTGTACGGCATTCCAATACGTTATAATAACTTTAGAATTTTGTAATATTTTAATCAACCTTAAAATAGACGTGAGACATCTGTTTGGAATGACATTTACGCTACTAATTTCGTATTAAATAGCAAAAAACTCCATTATAAATCTCCTTTAGTTCCTCTGTGCCACTGACTCAAGTAAACTCAAATAAACTAACTCAGTGGTGGATTTGCCCTAAGTCCTAAGGACCTGGCCAATGGCGGCCATTCTTGACAAAAAATCAATGATGATAACAAGAAATAACTCAATGTGATGGGTCCGCTGCAAATCCGCCACTGAACTGAATAAAATTACATTATTAATTAGCAATGATGTAGTTTATAGCTATGCTAGCTTAAACTTATCTTTTTACTTTTAAATAAAAGTATCTGATCTTTTTATTTTGACAACAGGTGTATCTATCAAAGGATCATATAACATTACCAGTATTGCCAACACATTCGCTTTCAAGAGAAATTATTGCTATCAACAATGATACCGATCACGTGTTACGCTTCATTTGGATGCCGTAAGTACGAATATAACATAACATGTAAACGAACATTGAAACTAATATAACATAACATTTAAATTATTTATATAATAAATAGACGTATATATCTATAGTGTGCAGTTGTAATAAAGTAGAAATGCAGGAGTTTCTTTGGATATTTGTGGCTTAAACAGAAATGCTTAAAAGTCCTAAGATACCTTACATCAAATCACAATCATGATTAGTTCCGAATTAAGCCAGTGTGGGGCTTATAGAGTAAATTTTATCCTATGTTTTGCTTTAGTTATGGTTATCAGGTTTATGAAAGCATTGGTGCGCGGGGCCCTCGGTATGTGGCTAATTCGCTACTGATTCTGATCACCTGTGACTTCGACCTGCTGTACAGTTTTCTGCGTTGTATGTGTATGGAAACTCAACTCATTTTTTAATTGAATGATTCAGTAATTTTCTAGAGAAAGAATAGCGAATGTAGTGAACATTGTAATGACACCGTGGTGGGGAGTTCTTCAGCCTAAAACTAATGAGTGGATCACTATGACAGTGTATACCCTACAAGAACCCGCAACATTTACGTAAGTCAACGAACGACCATAATAAAAAAAAAAAAGTTACTGAAAAACAGATTATAACTATACAACTATTTTATACTTTAGCTAAGCGACCTACAATAATTTATGATTAGATTATGTTGGGACATAATTTATATTCAATCAAAAATTGTTTATTCATATAAAATCACGTACATGATTCCTTCTGAACGTCTCTTAAAATCTAAGTTTACAGACTGTATAAGACCACGCTTTGCTCTGAGAAGAACAGTCAAAAAACTCGGTCGGATTTCTTTTCATCTGACCATATTATCACAAGAGTATTTAATAAAATAATACATATTTTAACTAGAGCAAATCGGTCCTAAGTGCTAGTATCATTTAAATAATCAACGATTTTGTAAAACGCTGAAAGCTATCAGTGTTATCAATTTAGAAAATAATGGTTAACGATTGATTATAGTTTGAGACTAAATTCTCTATTAATAATCTTTAACATAGTACAACAATTTCGTGTGAAATATTGGATTTGACTGAGCGAAGGCGTTATCAGCGCAATGAACTTCTGAGACGGAACAAAATCGAAAAGTGTAATCAAGAGTTCATAATAACGGAGGAAGGCATGTTCCATCCGGTAAGTAGTCCTATACTACCGTATTACTACTAGATATATTTTGTAGGTTTTAGTGTGCAAATTTTTTTTAACAATAACGGTGCTGAGCAGTTTCCCTCGTGTTAACGTTTTTCACTTCTATACATTATTACATTACATAAAAATACCTCACAAATACACTTAGAATAAAATAAATTGCCTGAAATTCAAGGCTTTTATTCTCTTTGAGTAGGACCCTAATGATTTATCTAAAATAAAAGTACCTTAAGTTACGCCTTGTTATTGTTCTTATCTCTGAAACTACTGGACCGATTTTGATGCAATTTTCGCTAGCAGACAAAAACAGTTATGGTATTACGGACACTTCAATTTTATTTATATGTAAAGTTTTTTAATACAATGAAGAGTACAATTTTAAACAAAACCATATTCTTTCGTTGTTAAAAACGTTCCATCGTATGAACGCCCTAGTGGCTTTTACAATCTATGTTAAATTTAAAAATATGTTGGCAATATTCATTACTAAAATAAATCTGTTAATCTAAGGAAATAAACGATTTCCCTCCATACGTCGTGGATATGAAGAAGCCACGACCTTCGTACCTTGCTTTGACCGTGTCCGTTTCGTCTAAGGGGCAACGCGATGGTGTCCCGAAAATGCTCATAAAGCAAATGTGGGGACAGGTACATTACTAGTAAATAATATTACAGAATTAATCACAAACATTTTAAGGCTGGCAACATTGATGCGAATAGTTTGTAGATATGCCCATAGATCATCACCATATCACCATGTGCCCGTTCCCCCTCGTATATAAAAAAACTAAATGCTAACCTATACTTAATAGCTTTGTTAAGTTGTACATTTGTTCGGAAATAAACTACTAGACAATTTTTAATCGGCATAAAATGAGCATATCTTATTACTCGAATTAAATGAAATAGAAAAATACGATGACATCACAACAGAATGCTTATGGTACAGAGTAATAAAATATTACAGACACCTCCCTATGATTTACAATCATCAGATTTTACTGATTACGGATGTCCCGGAGTAGGAAATACCAGCAATATGACAGTCGCTGATGTAATCCGTATTATTGATGGGATATTATGGTATTGTATTGTTTTCGTTTATTATTTAACATGAAATAACCTCACCAATTCATTCCCCTTAATTATCTGTTTGCTCTCTTAAAAATCCCCTATATTTTTATTATTAAAGATCATTGCCATTGTCTACAAAACCCGTAGAATAAGAGAAGACTCACGTTTTAATATATAATTAAGCTTTAACAGTGGTTTATGTATTTAAAAAAAACATTTTGTGGATGTCTTAAAACTAGGTTCAAACTTAATCATGTCATGGAATACAGTCCCATGATTATGGTACTTTGATGAGACCTTTATTAAGCACAGCTTGAGTTACTTTTTAAATATGGTTTCCACCAGGTATAAACATTGTCTAAAAGAATCTAGTTATATCAGAGCATTAAACACGTGGAGGAAATCATATTCCCGGCCACGAATCATGACTTCATAACTAACAAAGGGGAGAACGCGCTTTAAAGCTTTTTTTAATAATCTATTGAATATATATAGGGATGCACTGCATAGCAAAATGTTCAAATATCACCTGGAATATTATTCCAAAGAAGATCTGCCTACTTATGAACAAGTGTTGAAAATTATGGAAAATGATTTAAAACCTGCGCTGAGCAGGCGGTAAGTAAATTTAACCTGAATTCTATGACTAATGTCGTGAAGCAATGAAACTCACATTAAATTAGTACAATCAATATTGATAAACAAATGAAAGTGTCTGTATGTAATACTAAGTTTTTCAAATGTATCTGGAAGTATATATTGTACTTGTAACACAAACATAATTAAGAATATTTTGTCTTTTCCGACT